>RHKH01000049.1:185317-201859 GCA_009829795.1 Lasiodiplodia gonubiensis
CTTCTTGAAACGCTCTCAAGCTTCGCCATTGTACCTGGTATCCACTAATCTCATCTACTTACATCCGGCTCAGTCCATTACTTGCGCAAGCTTTTAAACAAGTCCTACTCACGCGACTTGCACCTCCCGCGTGCAAGATGTCATGATTCTGATCCTGGCCGACGCCGACCTAATCAAGAGCTCTTTCATCAAGAAGCACCAATGATGTTCCAGGAAATTATGTTGCCTGCAGTAACCCGCTTCTCTAGCCGTAGGCTCGGCAGTGGCGGTGCGGATTGCTGGGGACGAGCCGAGGTTGGTGGCAATAAGCTTTCTGATCCCCGACCAGCCCGCACCATACCCCAGATTTTACTCATTCCAGAGCGATGGTCGGGGGATGATCTACTTACGGCCGTAGTGTCCCACCAATCTACTACTCCTAGCCTGGCAACCCTCTTGCTGCGCCTGGTGACTTTGCGTGCCGACAAGACCCACTAACATCCAGATGAGCAAAACGAAGGGTTGATCTCCTGGCGACCGAGGCTCCACTCTACAGCCCTGATGCATCACATGTATCGCCTCCACGAGTTGAAGCCCTACAAAGAAGTCAGCTGCTGCTGTTTGGCCGAGCCCAATCTTCAACAACACACTTGCACAATGACCATAGATCTACCACTTCCGTTCAAGCTTGTCTTGTTTTCTGCCCCAGAGGCCTTTCTAGTGAAACAGTTTGTTCCGGATCAAACGCTCCGGCTCCCCGTCACGCCTATTTTCCTGACCTTGGTCGCTATCAACTTCTTAGCGTGGGCTTTCTGCAAAGTGTTGATCTACCCATTCTTCTTCAGCCCCTTCCGCTATCTTCCTGAAGCCGTGGTAAGATCGCTTTGCCGCATATGTCCTGCGCCTTCTAAGTAACAATCCCAGCCAAGGTATCCCATCATTGCCAATGGGCCGGTCGTCATGACGAAGCCTCCGGGCAACGAGTTCCTTAAGTGGATCAAGACCATCCCTAACGACGGCCTCATTCGGTTCCGCGGCTTCTTCAACGTCGATCGCATCATCCCGACGGAACCGCGCACGATCGCAGACGTGCTGGTGCACAAAAGCTACGACTTCGAGAAGCCTATGAGGCTGCGTGGCTTCCTGCGCCGCATCCTCGGCGACGGGCTGATCATCGTCGAGGGAGACGAGCACCGGTTTCAGCGCAAGAACATCTTGCCCTCCTTCAGCTTCCGCCACATCAAGGAGCTGTATCCCGTCTTTTGGACCAAGGCCGTTGCTCTGACTGATGCTGTGGAGGCTGAGGTGCAGGACGATCCTGTCATCGAGATCAACCACTGGTCCACAAAGGTTACGCTTGATATTATCGGCCTCGCCGCGCTTGGGCGTGACTTCAACGCGCTCAAGAACTCCGATGATCCTCTCGTGGCTACCTATGAGGAGGTGCTCGAGCCCACAATGGAGAAGACCGTCTTTTTCACCCTCCATGTCCTCGGCTTGGAGCATATTGTCAAGTTCCTGCCATGGCGGATCAACGAGATGATGCGTGACACGACAGGCCGGCTGAAGCAGATCTGTCAGCAGCTCCTGACGGACAAGAAGGCCTCGGCCAAGACAGAAAGTGAGGAGCAGCAGAAGGACATTCTGTCAGTGATGATGCGGTCGAATCTTTTCGGCGACGACATGCTGATCGATCAACTTTTGACCTTCCTCGCCGCCGGGTAAGCCCCTTGCATCCTACCACCTTCAGGGTAAAAAAGAGGGCTAACGCCACCCCACAGCCACGAGACAACGTCGTCGGCCTTCACCTGGGTCTGCTACCTCCTCGCCGTGCACCCAACCGCGCAATCACGCCTCCGCGCTGAGATCCTCGCCAACCTATCCTCCGAGCTCGCGTCGCCCTCTTCTGCTTCGGCTGCAACACTGACCGAAAAGCTCGAGAACGGGATGCCATACCTGAATGCCGTGTGCAACGAGACGACGCGGCTATACCCGACAGTGCCGGTGACGCTGCGTGATGCGGTGCGCGACACGGACATTTGCGGGCAGCGTGTGCCGAAAGGTACCCAGGTGCTGCTTGTGCCTTGGGCCATCAACCGATCGCCGACGCTGTGGGGCCCGGATGCAGAGTGCTTCAGGCCGGAGCGCTGGATCGACGATGATGATGACGAGCGAGGACGTCGCCGTGCGAACAACCACGGCGGCGCGAGCAGCAATTACTGCCAGCTTACCTTCTTGCATGGGCCGCGCAGCTGTATCGGGCAGAAGTTCGCACAGGCGGAGCTGAGGGCGCTGGTGGCGGCTTTCGTAAGTCGCTTCGAGTGGACACTGGCGATGGACGAGAAGGACGTCATTCCCGCGGGAGTGGTGACGACGAAGCCGATGCATGGAATGCGGCTGCGTATCAAAAGAATTAGTCGTGCGGCAAAGAATTTGTGACCTGCCGCGCAGGACAGGACAGGAGCGGAATCAGTGCCACGAAGGCGCAGAGAAGTGCTGAAATATTCTCGTTCGGTTCTTTG
This sequence comes from Lasiodiplodia gonubiensis, assembly GCA_009829795.1. NCBI lineage: Eukaryota > Fungi > Ascomycota > Dothideomycetes > Botryosphaeriales > Botryosphaeriaceae > Lasiodiplodia > Lasiodiplodia gonubiensis. The sequence goes on from RHKH01000049.1 coordinate 187,819, forward strand.
TGTCTGAATCGCACGCTCCGCGTTGGGAAGAATGATCCCTGTGTGATAGCATGGGCCTGGAAACAAGCCCACACGTTATATTGAGACATTCGCATAACAACATTCGGCTAGTCAAGGCCAGCTGCCGCCGGCGTAGGCATAACGGAGCGGGGCGTAGCCGGCCCAGGGTGGGCTGAGCTGGGGTCCTCAAGTCACACATCGTGCTTCGGGGCTATACGAGAGACCAAATTAGAATACCTTGAGCTGAAGTGGCGTACGGAATCTGAGCATGCGGAACCTTCAGCCGTGGCGGGATTGAAGACACCCCGAGGCTTTGAATAACAGTTTTCGCGCCTTCTTCTTTGGAACGTCGTGCATGACCACACAGCTTCCCTAGCTAGTTTGGCCGGTGAGAAGAGCCGGAACCACAGATGCAGGAGCCGCGGCTTCACAGGCGCTTTCCTAGGACGATCAGCAGCGACCGACAGGGCGACCTTCCCTTTTCGCGGGCCAGGCACGCGAGTTGGCAGAACTCAAAACGCAGCCGCAGCGGCGGGTTTGGTCGCCGCGTGTTTCACAATTGGCCGTTGCGGAGCAGGATGGCGTGCGATTGGCCAGCTGCACCCGTTTCGAGTTTCACGCGCGCGCAGCCACCGGCCAATCGTCACGGCCGATTTGGACCTTTAGTCCCTGCCTCGTACCTTATGATGCTCACTCACTTGGCCCAAAGGATGGAAGCTAGTCGGCGAATTTTCCTTGACAAGGCCGCCCGGCGGCTGCGGCCCACCCCCGTATGCCCACATTCACTAGCAGCTGGGGTCCGGATCACAGGCTAAAGCTAGGGTCGCGCCTGCTATTGTCCTCAAAAGCTTCCCGCTCGCTCATTCCTCCGCTGGTGACCGGATAATGTTAAGGCTCTAGCCACCTTCCCATTCACTTCACCTTTCGCTATTCTGCCTTGGCCAGATAGTGCTTTCTCTTCTTCCTTTCATCCTACTTCTCTTCCATTCTACAAACTCCACCTTTTTCGCTTTACCTTTCCATTCCACTGTTATAAACGACAACCTTCTTTCTTGGATACCAAACAAACTACAACGACCATGACGAAGAACGACATCTGGCAGCGCGCCTTGACGGCAGCAGCAGCCACTCTCGCCCTCATTCCCTCTGCCCACGCCGCCGGTCTCACCGTCTCAGTTGACGACGACGCGTCGATCAAAGCCGGTGCCGCCACTGTGGCAAACGGCCTGATGAAGCTCTACGTCAACAACGCCACGGATACCACGCCCATCCTTGTTGGCACCTTCGATAAGCCCATCTATTGGTGGGAGGCAGGTGCCGTGTGGGGCGGCCTGGTCGATTACTGGTCCTACACGGGCGACGCCAGCTACGTAGACACCGTCACCCAAGCGCTGCTCGCGCAAAAGGGTCCTGCCAATGACTTTATGAACACCGAGTGGGAAAAGGAACTTGTAAGTGCTTTTTCCCTTCCGAGGACGAGAGAAACAAACGTAGAAACTCTAAACGGAACTTTATTTTCAAAAGGAAATGAGAAAGAGAGGACCAAATGTGAGACACTACTAACCGTCATGTCAGGGAAATGATGACCAAGTGTTCTGGGCACTGACGGCCATGTCAGCGGCAGAGCAGAACTTCCCTGAGCCCAGCGCGGCCAGCACGGCCGGCGTGACCAACCCACCATCGGCCTGGCTCGACCTGGCCGTCAACACGTTCAACACGCAGGTCGCGCGGTGGGACACTGCGACGTGCAACGGCGGGCTGCGCTGGCAGGTGTACGCCAGCAACAACGGCTACACGTACAAGAACTCGGTCTCCAACGGCGGCCTCTTCCAGCTGGCGGCGCGCCTCCACCGCTACACAGGCAACGCGACGTACGCCGACTGGGCGACTAAGGTGTGGGACTGGAGCGTCGGCGTCGGCGCCGTCAGCGCCTCGTCGTACGACATCTACGACGGCGCGGGCGTGGACCAGAACTGCACCCAGTTCGACAAGACGCAGTGGAGCTACAACATCGCCATGTACCTGTACGGCGCCGCCGCCATGTACAACAGCACCGACGGAGCCTCTCCCTGGGACGCCCACACCAAGGGCCTCCTCGACAACGCCGCCCGCAACTTCTTCTCGCCCCCGACCGGCAACGCCACCGACGTCGCCTTCGAGCCCGCCTGCGAGGCCCTCGGCACCTGCAATACCGACCAGCTCTCCTTCAAGGCCTACCTCTCGCGTTGGATCGCCAAGACGAGCGTCATTGCCCCGGCCGTCGACAACGGCACCGCCCTGCCGCTGCTGCGCGCCTCTGCTCTCGGCGCTGCTGCCGCCTGCTCGGGCGGTGACGACGGCACCAGCTGCGGCTACCGCTGGGACATCAACGGCTACGACGGCAACGCTGGAGTCGGCCCGCAACTCGCCGCGCTGGAGGTCATGCAGGCGTTACTGATCGGGTCGGCCCCGGCGCCGGGCAAGCAGGAGGGAAGCAGCAGCAGCGTGGTGGTTGAAGCGGCGTCAGCCTCGCCCACGACCATGCTCACTTCAGTCGTGCCTTCGACGCCGACGGCAGCGCCATCTACCTCCACGACCACTGTGAAGGAGACGGTGACAAGCACTGCCGAGGAGACGGTGACGAGTACGGCACCAGCGGCGGCCAGTACGGCGGCGGTCATGGCGAGGTGGATTGCGGCTGCGGCGGCGAAGGCACAGCCCGCGGACGCCATGTTCTGATCTTTTTGTTGACACTGCCTTCTTTCCCTTCTTGCTGCGCCTGGATCGCGGCCATTTTTCCCTTCCTTCTCTTTCTTCCGGGGAATATCGTTCCTGCATGAATGGTGGTAGCGTCGGCGGACTTTTGGCATGATGGATAATGACCTTTTCTGTAAAGAAAATGATAAAGAGCACATACATATACAGAGCATACATAGACGACCGTTGGACTGGACGCTTCCTCTTGGGCTTCAAGTCAATTGGTTGGCAAACAGAGAATACCAATATAGTTTCAAAAAGCGCTATACAACAACTTTTCTTCCTTTTCTCCCCTCGGTGCTCCCCGTACATGACGGATTCGGATGTTAATAAAAAAAGATGCTACAATGCCAGCGCTTGTCGCAGGCACTGGGGGTATACAGTCGCTGACTGACCACATCGGCAGCCACGGGAGCCGGAGCTTTTCATGTGGACAGCAAGCTGGAGAACAAAAATACGTAAATCAGAACTTGGCCGCCCTCGGAATCAGAGATGGCCGCCCAGAGAGACACTAATCGGTCTCTAAATGGAAGAGTAAAATGTTAGGCAGGATAGAAGAAAAGACGCTTGATGAAGTGGAAGAGGAACAAAACAGGTAGATAAAACAATTCCTGAGAGACGGCACAGACAGAACGCCCTTTACGCCTGCCTTTGCGTGTAAGTTTGGTAGCTGCTTTCTGAGTGTTTCTAGAAGATGAAAATACTACAGCGAGTTTTTGAAATGTTGGTGGTACCGGTACAGTCCAGACTTTGCGGGCAACAATTTCGCGGTTCCCGTTGCATGATAATCGTGGGGACGGCCGGTACGAAGTCGGAGAGCAACGGCAAGGCGGCGGGAATTACATTAGGTTGTAAACGGCACTCCTTTTTCTTTAGGCTGCTGTCATGCTTCGGCTCAGTCCGGACTTGGGTGATTTGGGAGGAGGCAGCTGTTCCTTCTTGAGGTGCCTGATGATCTGCTCTAGTTTCTTGCGCTCGTCTTGTTCGGCCTGTTGGTGAAGATACGTGGTTAGTGATCGACTGCAACTGAGTTGAGGGAGGGCAGGGTAGGCTTACCCTCAGGGCCTTTATCGCCTCTGCTCTCGATTCTCTCATCATCTTTCTGAACTCGTCGCGCATCACCTTGGTGCTGGTGGTCTCGGTTAGGACGACACCCGGAGTGCCAGGACCGCTGGGGGTGGGCACGGCAGCCGGGCTCCTGATGCCGAGCCAGCGCATCTTCTCGTCGGAGAGCTGCGACTCGAGCGACTCGATCTTCTCGCGGAGGTTGTCGATGACGCCCTCGAGGCCCTCGCGCTCCTTCTCGCTCTCAACGTTGGCTTTGGTCATCTCCTCGAACTCGCTGATTGTGTCGCGAAGCTCCTCGCGCAGCATCCTTTCGCGCTCCGCCACATCCTTGGCCGAGCGCTGCGCCGCGGCGTGAGATTCCGTGAGCTGCGCAACCTGTCCCGTCAGCTCCAAGTTGATCCCGGCCAGTTCTTCCAGCTCGCGCTTGATCTCCGGGTTCGATGCAACTTCGGCAGCGCGCTGTGCCCGAGTGCCGTAAGCGCCATCCAGCTCCGCCTTCGCCATTGTGAGTTCCGTCTGCAGCCTCACCATCTCGGCCTCCAGCTCCCGCATCTCCCTGTCCGTCTTGGCGAGCTCCTCCTCCTTCTGCTCGATGGTGCGAGCCGTCTCCGCCTCGTTGGCCTTGGATGCCTCGAGGTTCTGGCTGAGCTCCGCGACCTTGGCCTCTGCTTCGGACTTTGCCGCCCGAGCTTCGTCGCGGGCCTCGGATAGAGCCGTTTCGAGCTCTGAGATGCGCTCTTCGGCGCCTTGCAGGGCGCCGGGATCCGAAGAATTGGCGTGAAGCTGGTGGCGGAGTCTGTCGATTTCGCCGCGCAGGCGCATGAACTCTTCTTCCCTTTCGGCGTCGGACTTCTCGTTCAGCTCGCGCTGCTGCTTGATCTGCCGGCGAAGGATTGACTGCTTCTCCTTCAGGCCGGATGCCCTGCGATACATATCCTCGACATGGTTCCGGAAGCGGCTGAGCGTGAACTCTTCCGGCATGGGGTCCTCGTCGGGCGACAGTTCGCCCAGCTCCGCCTCGGCCTCCGGGTCCGCCTCGAGGACCCTCCTGCGTTGCAGCTTCCGCTGGCGAGCATCTTCATGGCCGGTACGGATGAGTTCCCAGAGGCTCTCACACACCTTTTCGTAGTCCGTGGCCTGCTCTTTCCAGTACGCAGTGAGTTCTGAAGTATCGGCATTGCGGGCTTGCTCGAGCTGCGAAAGAAGCTCCTGCTGTGATTGTTCGATGGCGTAAAGAGCATCGTCGACGTATTGAAGCTGGTTGTCGGCGCCTTCTTGAGGAGGTGGAGGGAATTCCTCGGCGTTTTCTCTTGGGGCCCTGCTGACGAGTTGGAAAAGTTGGTGGTTGATGTTCTCCAGGCGCTCTCCCATGCCTGAAGGCATTGAACCCTTGGAGCGCATGTTACTCTGCTCAGCTTCAATGTCTCGCAGCGCCTGGTCCAGGTAGTCCAGCTTCTCCTCAATGTTGGCGGCCCGTTGAGCTGCATTCCCGTCTCCCGTGCCTTTCGGCCCTGCATCGTACTCCTTGTTCGCGTCAGGGTTAGCCTGGATGATCAACTGGCGCAGCCGGTCATTGAGGTCCTCCAGTCTCTTATCCACAGATTGTAGTGTATCATTAGTCATTGGCGAGTCGTCATTTCCGAGCGGATTAGAGCGGGCCGTCAAGGCTTTTCCATGCTTGAGTGCGTCCACTAGTTTGTCGAGATTGTCCGGTGATCTATAGAGGCTTCGGTCGTCGAAAATGTCTTTATCGTCGTGGCGGACGGGGCTCCGGGCGCCGGAGTTCTCGTAGGTGTAGCTACTGGCGGGGCTATCCGGGCGATTGGCTTGCGGGGCGCCATTCGCCAGTGATTGTCTACTCCGAGTGCGCTTAGTCGGGCCCTTGTGCGTCATCTGCAGGATGCCAGCTGTGTGTCTCAGCAACTGATTCTCAATCTGCCTGGATCTCCTCTCCATCTGCCAGAGCTCGCGCGACAACTCATCGCACTTCTGCGCGCTCGCTTTGTAGTCAGCTTCACCCTTCGCCGATGGGTCAGCGGCGTTGCTCGTCTCGCCCGACGCTTCCTCTCCGTTGGAGCCGCGCCGCTTTGGGTCTAGCCGACTAAGGGACTGGGCGGCGTCGCGCATCTTGGTCTCCAATGCCAGTTTCTGTCCCGCGGCCTCCATCTTGGAGGTCAGCGACGTCCGCTCCTTCTTGAGCGCCTCCAACTCTTCGAACGAAAGCACCTCGTATCCCAGACTGTCGCCGACTGCCGTCTCGACCAGCAGGTGCATGACGACGGCGTCGTTGGGGTCCAGCGCGTGCGAAGTGCGGGGTTTGCCATTGCGGTTGGCGCTGTCGGCGTAGCTATCGGCGACGGCGCTCTTGTAGTTCTCGTCGAGGATGTCGGCGGGCGGAGGAGACAAAACGGCGGGATTGGGGCTATACACGGAGCTTCCCAGAGTTGGTGAGTCGAGGGCAGGAGTGAGGCCATGCGGAGAAGGGAACCCAAACGCTAATGGCCGAGGCGGTTCTAAGTCCATGGCGATCGAGTGGTGGAAGTAGGTATTAGGGAGGGTGGAGTGAGGGCGGGCGCTCGAGGGTGGTCACTAAGTGGGCGACGCGCGGCGCAAGGTCATGGAAAGGAGTGGAATGAGGTAAGGACGACAGCGGCCGGTAAATGAATGAAAGAGCATCAGAAGGTAAAAGCCGCGAAACGAAAAAAAGAACTTAGCAAACTCATGCGCACAACAGCGCCGGTCGCACTTCTAACTATTCATACGCCAATTAAGGGGCTGGCAGGCAAACATGCTGATCCGGCGCGGTTATCTCACTAGTCAGACGCGTAGCCGCCGAGATTTACATAAGCTCGGTAATCTACACGGTTGATGCGGGCACAACGGTTACCCTCTCGTTCCTTAAATCTTGGAAACGCTCAGGGGCAAAACGCGTCCTGATTGGTTTGTTGCTTGCAGAGTACTGGGCTTAGCCCAATTTGTGCTTCCTTACCTCGGGCTAGGGGTTCGACTAGCGAGATAGGTAACTGCGCGGTGTATCGCTCTTGCCGCCCGCCACAAGCCGCTCATCAGCCGCAAGTTTAAAGCGCCTGCCCCACCTCCACGGTGTGTGGGACTGCCGATAAAGTGCAAACATTCCCGATCCACCGCCCACACCGGTTGCGAAACATCCTCCTATTTTCGGTCACACGAGCGTCCGAGGAAAATGTCGAGTCGCAAATGTGCTGCAGATCTGAATTTTCGATGTCGCCATTCGGACATGGACTGCACAGGTAGACTGCCACATTATAGAATGATCTCCACAATCACCATCGCGAGGAATGGCGCTCGATTCACGTGAGCAGCGCTGGAGCTACAGTCTCCATGTACGTCCGGACAACTGCTTTACACCCCCCTCGCGCGGCCGGTGACTAGCGTGAATTTGTTTTTCGCTCATGTCATGGGTAGCTGAAGCTATCGTCCGGACGCGTTTGTAGAATTCTTTATTCTACATTATCGTCCGGACGATAGCTTCAGCTACCCATAAATGTAATTTTTCTAAGAAAGAGCCGAGGTATAGTTACACCTAGGGTCTTACTATTCTTCACGCTAGCCGTCGGCTGCGAGAGGGGACTGTGGCTACCTATCAAGCGAGCCTGAAGTATGATTGGTTGAAATCTTTTGGTACCTGCTGATTCCTTGACAAACATGTTTGGAGGAAAATGACATGTTTCTGCGCTTCCGGCTGCCGACCCAGGAAACTCCGCTGCCCGGGGATTGTTGTGTCACTGTATGAGGCATACGATGCGAGACCAGGATATCCCATCCCTCGGTCTGCGCGCTGCGCATCGGACAATACGACCGCTTGTCATGGCTGAGCAAGCAGACAGCAAAAAGGCCACCAGCTCCGCCGCCATCCGCCTTTTGAACACGTTCAGCCCAAGCATCGATAAGTTCAACAAAAGGGTAGCTCTTCTCCTTACACATCTTCTAGCACTTGCCGACGTCGCATGACTCGGATCTGATTTGCCTACTGTTGCCGTGCCGATTCTCCACAAGTTTCAGAGCCCCGCCACCGAAGAGAAGCGCCATCTCCGTCATTTGTCAAAGCTCTGGCTTGCCCCTCATGAGGAGCGCGCTCAAGCGGTACGACTCTGGCAAGAACATTTCCTCGCGGTCTGCGAGCTACCAACGGACCATGGCCAACGCTCCGCGCTACACAAAGGCCCAGCTACGCCAATATTTTGACCGCATCTGCTTGTCAGAAAATCTGCACCAGTACGATGTCACGTCGCTGAGTCCACAGGAAAAGCTGGTTTATTTGGCTCTGCTGCAAAAGCATAGCCTTTCCGCCATCCCATTCGAGAACCTCAGCCTGCACTACTCGCAGCACCGTCGTATTTCGCTGGATCCCGATGAGCTATTCCAAAAGCAGGTGCTGACGCAGGGCCGAGGGGGTTATTGCATGGAGAATAACCTGGTCCATAACATCGTCCTGAGATCTCTTGGGTATCAGGTCTACTCCGCTGGTGCGCGAGTCAAGGGTGGTGCAGAAGCACCGTTCAACGGCTGGTAAGTCTTGCTTACGTACGCACGACCCGTGATTCGCTAACGAGCACCGTGCTGCAGGAGCCATATGATCAACTTAGTTACCATTGATGGCGCCAAGTATATGATAGACGTCGGGTTTGGGGGCTGGAGTGCTCCCACAAGCCCGCTGCGCCTGGAGAAAAACGCTTGCGACACCACTACCACCCAAATCGCTCCGGCGGAGATGCGGCTGGCCTGGAAAAACGTCGACGGAAACACCGATCCTAACCAGAGGCTGTGGGTATACCAGCATCGTTCCAATAACGAATCGCCCTGGCTGGACATGTACTGCTTCAGCGAGTTGGAGTTTCTGTCACAAGATTATGAGCTCATGAACTACTGGACGAGCACGAGCCCCAAGGTCTGGTTTACGCAAAAGGTAATCTGCGCTAAAATGGTCATTGATTCTCCCGAGAATGCGGAATTGGTTGGAATCATGATCCTCCAAGACGATTTGAAATTGCGCATCCACGGCAAAACAGAGTCGCAGCAAACCTTCAAGAATGAGGCGGAGCGGGTGTCCGTGTTAGAAAGGGTGTTTGGCATCAATTTGGGCAAACCGGAACGTGCAGGAATCAAAGGTTTGGTGTCCGAAATCAAATGATGCATGTATTGTAACCGGGTGTGAGTACCACTGGATTCTCTTATATAGACTTGTACAGACTTGGCGTTTACGGGGTTGAGGAAAGTGATTCGCATTGGTATTGGATTTACAAAACCCGCCTCTCGAGCTACATTGAGAGTCAGCATTTGCTGCAAACGTTCGACCGCGGCTTGGCCTACCTTCCAGGGATTGTTCAACTCGAAGCCCTCCGGTGCCTCCGGCTTGTCTGTTTGGCCTCTGAGGTAGCCAGTCAACCTGCGGTCGCGCTGCATCACTGCATTCGTTCAGTATTGGCCGGTCACGGGTGGGGAAGGAGAGAGCGCGCGTCATACTTTGCTGCCGGGCGTTAGCGGACCTGGTCGAATCAATCGCATGAGACTGGTAGACTCACCCTATCCCAGGCATCCAGCGAGTGCCTTGTGCGGTTGCCGCCGTTCTGGAGGCTCTTAAGCTTGGCCATACCGGCACCACTGATGCCGAAGAACTGGGGTGCTGCGTCAGTGGTGTGCGCAGCGCGGTGCGGGGAAGGCACGTACGGCCAGCATGATCCCATAGGGGAGCAGCGCCTCGAAAGGGACGGGCATTGTGAGTGGCGAGTGTCGAATGTAGGTGGGGCGGTATTCGGGGTGTCGAGCAGTTGTCGGCGGTGGTGATGCGCGCCCACGGCAGCTGTATTGGCAAGACCGGAGGTTGAATGGCCGGCGGGCGCGTCCGTGCGCCCCCAGCCAGCACCTCTCTCCGTTCCAAGACACCTACACCAAGGGGTCATTACATCCGCCAACGGCACTTCTCGCGCTCGAGAGCTACGTTTTTGGTGTCGCCGGGCCTTCTGCTTCTCAACAAGTCGCAGAAACCGCTATCCTCGCTCCCGTGAAGAGCCCCTGCGCCGACGCGTCGAACGCAATCGCAGCCCACCCGCGCCGCCGATCAACCACATCCGCCCTACCGACACGCTCCATCACCGCGCCCTCCCATCCCGGCGAGCCTGCGGATTCCGGCTGTCTCTATACATGCGCGACCTGGCCGCGTAGCTGAGGCGTCGGGGCGCATAGCGACAGCCAGCAGCCAACGCGAACGCGACCGGCCGCTACGCGACGACAGCGCCGCCACTGACCGGATGACGGGGCAATAAACCCAACTGTGCGCGCCAGTTCCATTGCCGACATCACGTAAACCTGGCTTTCTTTGCTTCGAAGCTGGCTTCGGTCGTAACGTATGCCATGGCCGCCGAGCCGAGCAGGCTGTTAGGCCAAGGCATGGGCAACACGGTCGAGGACGAAGACAGCGACGTCGATGCTGAACACGAGGAGGACGTGGACATGATCCAGCCTGCGCCGCACATGGGCCAAAGTCAACCGCTACCCGACGATGAGGGCTCCGATATGGATGCCGAGGGTGAGGACATCGATGCTGAAGGCGAGGAGGTTGATGACGATGAGGATGCGGGCGAGCCAGTCGGAGCAGTCAAGCTGCAGCAAGGGGATGACATTGACGCCGAGGGCGAAGAGGAGGACGAGGACGCCGTGCTCGACGAGTCTTCAGACGAGTCCAAGAGCAGCGAAAGCGAGGTTGATGCCGATGGTGAAAGTGACTCGGAGTCGGAAGGGGCAAATGAGTGGGAGGGCCAGAGTGATACAGCAGAAGAGGGCGATGCCGAGATTGTGGACCCCAATCGCTGCGTGTAAGTCTGCTAAACACTCATGTGGATCTGACGCTGATCTCCGAAACACAGCTTCTGTGGCCAGGACGAGGAGCATGATCCCAGCGAGGAGTTTGAGGAATACCTCTCGTGCGCTGTATGCGGGGACAATGGTAAGCCTAGATGCGGCGAAAGATTAATATATGCTGATGTTTGTTCCTGCAGCCCATCGGCAATGCGCTCGCGACGCTAACTCACTTAAGACTGAGGAAGGTAAGCCAAGCCAATCGCACTTCTGACTTCGGTCCCAATGCGCCGAGCATCTACTCACCGCTGTCCAGATGCCGAGAACTGGCGCTGCACGGCTTGCGTGGAAAATGATCTGGAGGCTGATGAGGAAGAGACTCCACGCCCAGCTGTTCGGCGGCGTTCTTCTGCTCAAAAGCTCACCAGAGACTTGTTGCCCGCTTCCCGAGGGACCAACAAGCCCGACTCGCATTCTGTATTCAACACCTTGATCCACCCAGATGATCCTATGGATGGCTCCCGCTCGCTCAGGAAACGCAAGGCAGAGCCGGAGGATCAGCCGCTGCCTGTGCGTTCGACTCGAAAGCGACGCCGATCCTCTCAGACGCAAACGCCTTCCGAGCCTGACGCTGACGACTCGGACGGTTCATCGCCAGCCCCAATCCGCGTGGCTTCGCAACCCGTGGTAACGGACGGTGAGAAAGAGTCGGATGAGGACGAAGGGTCCAACGCTATTAGGTCATCGCGTCGAACGCGGCCAAGAAGGTCGGCTTCTCAAAAGGTTGACCAGCCCGGTGCCATCATCCTCAAATCCACCAACAAACAACTCGTCGTTGCCTTTACGAATATGGACACATCGAAGCTACGAGATGTACTAAGTTCAACCGCAAAACAGAAGAAGCGGAGAGCCCGTGACCGGGCCAGGAGAGCTGAACGTGCAGCGGCGGCCGCTGCCGAACCCGAGGTATCTCATTACCCAGGGCTCCATAATAACTTCACTCAATTCTTCGGCTTTGGCGATCGCGAGATGGATGAGTCAAAGTCCAAGCCTTATGGAGGCATCTTATCTGAAGCGGAAGCTGATACGAGCAAAACCTTTCCTGGTGGCGCGGACCGTAAACGCTTTGAAGATGCACGTCTGAAAGCAGAAGACGATTGGAAGAAGAAGACCGCTCAATTAGGCACAGCTAGCGATCACAGCCGCAGCTCTAAGGTGTCGGGACCACCAACCAAAATCAAATGCATCAATTTTGGGGGATACGAAATCGACACGTGGCACGCTGCGCCTTATCCAGAGGAATACACCCGGAACAAGGTCCTTTACATCTGCGAGTTCTGCCTCAAGTACATGAACTCTGACTACGTGGCCTGGAGGCACAAGCTCAAATGTCCTGCAAAGCACCCTCCAGGTGATGAAATTTACCGTGATGGGCGCTTTTCCTTTTTCGAGGTCGACGGACGGAAAAATCCTGTCTACTGCCAAAACCTCTGCCTCTTGGCAAAACTCTTCCTTGGCTCCAAAACGCTCTACTATGATGTGGAGCCGTTCTTATTTTACGTCATGACGGAAACAGACGAGTACGGATGCCATTTCGTCGGATACTTTTCCAAGGAGAAGCGACCGAGCAGTCTGAACAACGTATCCTGTATTCTCGTTCTGCCAATCCATCAACGAAAAGGCTTCGGGCACATGCTGATTGAATTTTCATACCTCCTCACGCGAGTAGAGAAGAAGACCGGCTCCCCAGAGAAGCCGCTATCGGACATGGGTCTCGTTTCTTATCGAAGTTACTGGCGGCTAATCCTTTGTTACCAGCTCATGGACCAACGCGGACCCATCAGTATCACAACCATCTCCGAGAGGACGGGCATGACGGCTGACGACATCGTATCCGCTTTGGAAGGCCTGCGTGCTCTTGTGAGGGATCCTGTCACTAAGAAATACGCCTTGCGCCTGGATTATGATTATTTCCGTCAGTATATCGACAAGTTTGAGGCCAAACAGTATCCCCAGATCAATGCCGAGTGTCTAGTCTGGACTCCGTATGTGATGGGACACAACAATCTCTCTCATTACGATGACGGCCCACCTTTGCAGACAGTTGCACAGCGTGAGGGCGAAGACGATGAAAAGGTCGCGCCAGAAGAAGGGGTGCAAATGACAGAGGCTGCCGAGCATCCAGAGACAAACGGCCATCAGTCAGACAATCAGGATGATGAGGCTGAAGGGAGGGAAGAAGTTGCTTCTTCTGGCGATCCCCAGAGCCCGCAGAGACCCAAAACGCCGAAGGCGAAATCCACCGGGTCTATAAAGTCAAACCCTTCTACGCCACAGGCCAACGGCACCTCGCGTCAGGAATCAACACCAGCCAAAAATAATCCTACAGCTGGCATACCACCCACTCGCTTCGAGGTCTTTCCGCCCATCCCTGGCACCGCCGCGAAGAAGCGCGGGCGGCCATTCTCTTCCAGCAGCAGACGTAATGTCACACCCGTTCGGAGCTCCACGAGGAGCGGCAAAACGCTCGGTGGCGCCAAACCGGAGACGCCGCTTGCCGGACATGGCAAACCTCTTTCCATGCCTTCTGGACGCCGTACAAGGAGCAAGCTCGGAGAGATTGTGGTAAATGGACTTGATGGGCCCAACGATAGCCGGCACGGGAGCGAGGAAAAGCCAGAAAATGGAAGGGGCATTGGCAAGGGAAAGGGAGTCGGCAAGACTCGAAGTAATGGCTATTCAAAGCAGATTGAGGAAGACGAGGACGACGAGGATGCTGCAACGGCTATGAGCGAAGATGAGGAGATTGGTAACGGGAAGGACAAATCTGTCCCTTCGCTTGTCGAGGTTGGCGAGGATCTAGATGCCGACGGTGATATCGACGCTATTGGTGAAGACGATCCCGATGTCTGAACCACCAATATACTTACATACGGCCTGGTTCCGTCCCCAGATCCCCGGGTGCTCACTCCAAGCAGGCGAGGTAGCCGGTGGCGCCGCTCTTCCATTTGGCAGTACCATTGATTGAAGGCTCGCCGTCGTCGATCTTCGTTTCCCGCTGATCATCTTCTCCGTTTTGCCTCACGGTTCGAGGTTGCATCCATCTCTCAATCATGTCATGAGTAATTGCGTCCAGGATGAGGGTGGCGTTTCTCCGCGTTTGTTCATGTTTTGGCTTTATTTCTTTTCGATGAATCCTCCAGTTCAGAGGGACGTTAGGGAAATACCATTTTCTGCTTCTTGTTTTGACACGCCGTCTCACGAGAGGGGAGGGGGAAAAGTCACGAAGGGTACTGGTTTCGAGTTGGAAAGTACTGGGCGAATCATTCTCATTAATTCAAAACTCTTACTCCGCTTGTCTTTTCATATCGTTTGTGCCTTTTTTTTTTTTTTTTTTTTTTTT
>RHKH01000049.1:211446-238063 GCA_009829795.1 Lasiodiplodia gonubiensis
GCTGAACATGTTTGACTCGATATCAGAAAAAAAAAGGAGGAAATTATTCAGAAGATGATTGAAAGTAGAATAGAATTTTCAGGTCAAGTCTGGCACCGTACATTAAGGGTCTTAAAGAGAGACTCACCCGTAATTCGCAAAGAACTCATACCACCCGTCCTTCTCCCACCCGCCGGCATATACCCTACTTATCCCGCCTTTAATGCTAGCGACCGAGATCTCGTTGGGTGCGAGCCGCACGACAGGGCCCAGCGCCTGATGCGCGGCGTGCACGCTGCGAACTTCACGTGCGCGGCGCCGGCGGTCGTAAATCCAGAGCGGACAGATGTGGCATGACCAGTGCGGCGCAGGGATGCGACGCAGCGGAGAAAGCAGGAGCGGGTAGAGGACATGCCGGTAGAGCAATGCGGTGAAGAGGGTGAGGACGCAGATGTGCACGAGCATCGTGAGGTCTCCCACCGCTGTCAGGGACTCAAAAGGAAAGCGATGATGGAGCCTTTTGGCAGTGAGTCGAAGGGACTATGATGGGTTCGTTGAGCTTTTACCAAAGTGCGATGCTTATCTGCTGTTCACGTAGGGCCTCGGGCCTTTATCGATACGAGGGCTCGGCTGGGGATGGAGGAGGCCGACGTGGGGCTTGGCGGGTTAGTCACTTGAGGAAGGTCGATCCGAGCATGGATGGCGGGGAAGAAACAGAACGACATGGGTCAGAGGCATGCTGGTAGCCAGTGATGCTGCGCTACGATGGTCTTGCTTGTTGTCTTGATAGTAAACAGCAGGCGGTGGTCGGCTTTCACGGAACATGGGTGAGCTTCATTGGGGCGGTCTGTCGGACTAAAAGTTGATTGGTCGCGAAGTGCTTAATTTAACGTCTAGTTGTACTTTGCGTAAAAGAAAGCTGGCGATATAGCATTTCATACGAGGCGAGGGTATTGGAACTCACGCTTCCATGGCCTCGCGCGCATCGGGATCCAGGGGCATCGGGAGAACGGGCCATCCAACATAACCGTTAATCAATCACTTGGCCTTGTCCCTGGTACCTCCATCGGCTCACATATGCATCCGTCGAGCCATTACCGCCGTTACTTGTAGCGTAGACGCCGACTAGCGTCCCTATGGGAGACGGATTAGCCATCTGTAAAATACGAGTTTCAGCTCTCTAAGCGAGCGCTCACCTGTGAAACCCCAGCTAACCACGCTGCCGGAGCCATACATGACCGTCATCATCTGCGACTGATGCGCACTCGGCCCAACAGAAAAAGAATAATGAGTCAAGTTAGAAGCTTTGATCTCGAACCTGAGTGTCTGGTCTACCCAGGCATCAGGCACAGGCACCACCACCGGATCCGGAACAGCGACATAGCTTGTCGCGCGGAAGCGGAAATGTGGCCTCAGCGTCGGCGCGGATGTAACCGAGTCATCATTTTGAGAAGAGAGTAGGACAACGCCAAGATCCATGTGATGATTCTGAGTGAGAAACACTGTTACTCCCGCTTCATCTTCCTCTTGTCGCGGCGAAAACGTGATATCCACACCAAAAGTGAACATTGTGTCAACCTGGCGTCTGGCCAGCAGTGTCTGGGCCTCAGTCGCGTTTTGTGCATCGTATGCTGTAAGGTTCAGCTTTGACGGTTTCAATCTTAGGCTGTATTCATGTCCGGGCGGTGAGATGGCATATGCATCTGCCCTTGGGAATCTCCAGTGCAAAAAGTGGAGAGGAAGGGCCGTCCCCGGCGCAAAGTCCACGACATCAGGAGACGAGATAAATGGCCCGGCTCCCACAATGGAGCCTGGGGCCGATAGGCGCGGCCAGCCAGTCATTTGGCCCCTCACCTGAGAAAGAACAGGCCATTCTCCCTTGTCCCAGGTTACAGGGAAGAGTACAGTCTCGCGACCCATTGGGTATGTTAGAAACTGAGGCCCCGAGCGTGTAGCAAGTGCGACGCCCCACCACTTCCCGGCCGTGTCTTGGAATAGGTCAACGTGGCCAACAGTCTGAAAATATTCGGAGGTGTTCGCATTTGACAAGATGGGATTCCCCTGATATGGTTCATAGGGACCGTTTGCGGACAAGGATCGGGCGATCGTTTCCATGTGGTTGAGACCGGTCCCACCCTCGGCAATCATCAGGTAGTATAGCCCATCCTTCTTGTACACATGCGGGCCCTCGGGCGCTAGGCCTCCGGTCCCATTCCAGATGTTGACAGGCTCGCCCGTTTCTCCAGTCTGAAGATTAATGGGCATCTGATCGATTCCAGGCCTCACTTTGTAAGCATGTGAACCCGTCATGTAGACTTGGCCATCGTCATCCCAGAATGGACTGGTGTCGTAGCCTTGAAAGGCAAAATGGACAGCATCAGACCACGCCGCGTCATCGTAGGGGTCTCTGGAGGAGAAAATGACGTTGTCCCAACGTTTCGAGTCGAACGCGTCTCGATCGTCATGAACCAAGGTGGTTACAACATAGAAAGTGCCATTGCGATATCTGATAGTTGGAGCCCAGATTCCACTTGTCTGCCTGCTGGTATTGGCAAGTTCAGGAAGCTGCTTGGGACGATTGAGAACATTGCCAATCAACTGCCAGTGTTGAAGGTCTTTGCTGACATGGATGGGAATGCCAGGGAAGGCTAAAAAGCTCGAGCTGGCGCAGAAAAAGGTATGGTCCCATTCAGCGACGAGAATGCAGCTGGGATCGGGATGAAAGCCTGGCAGAATTGGATTGGTGTACGTCAGGTTCTGGCATAGTGCAAGCGGCGCCACTAAGGCAGAAAGCAGAAAAGGGGCCAGTAAAGTCCAGGCCATTGTTGCAGGGAAGATGCCCTTTCAGAGATGTGATTGCAAGCGAGTCGGTGTTTGAGAGAGATTGCATGCTTTTTTAAGCCGCCGGTCGCAACGGTACGGCAGCCTCTTTTCCGCTGTGATCGTCATGCATGCTGAAGCAGGCTTCCCCACCGGGTAAATTGGTTGCTGACTGTGGAGACCATGGCACCTCCCCGCCAGCCACAGGAAGCATATCTGGACGTCTTATGTTGCAGTTGGCAGGGAACACGATGTTTCCAATCGCCTCAGGCTTGGCTCACGGCCGTAAGGCACTCCGAAGAGGCTCGCAACCATGAGCTTCGTCACAGTCGCGTGCATGTGCATTGGTGGAGACTGTTTTGCGAAGCTGTGGGTTCACGGGTAAAGTGGCTCGGGCACAAGAAAAGGCGAAGAGACGCGAGGGGACATGCGAGTAAAAACGAGGCCGCTCTTGGCGAGATTCATGAGTCATGCACGGCCTTATCGATAGCCTCAAGGATGACGTTTTCGCCGTCACGTAGCTGCCTAGAATCATCCAACACTCATTTTCAACACCATACAGGAAAATGCCCACGGCACTCGAGGAGCTCCCTATGGAGCTCCTGTCACACATAATCACCTACTTCACCACCGCCCAGGCCCTGCACGACCTGTCGTTAACCTGCCGCAAGCTACACACATTCATGGAGCAGGATGGCTGGAAAATCTTCCTGCGCAGCCGCTTTCCCTCGTATCCGGCCATCAACCAGCCCGCACGTCTGCTGGCCCACTCGTTGACAACTCTGTCAAGAAACTGGGACCGGAAGGCTTTTGTTGGTCGCTACATCGAGCCTGCCGGCTCTATTGTCTCCCTGAACAGTGGACAGCCGTTGACGCAATGGAAGCGGCCGCGAGGACAGACGATGGGATTCCAGCCCAGTTTGGACTCATATGAGGAACTTGCTGATGGATCTGCGTACGGTCGTCGAGAGATACTTGTGTGGGGCGCTGGGACCGATCTGCTTATCCGGGCCAAGGAGTCGGGCCCAGCAACTGAAAAGTTGTGGGATCAAGTCCCGCAAGCAGATCGACAGCACTATTTCGACCAATATCACCATAGAACAAGCTGGTTCACTTTCAGGATGCCCGGTTCCTTTGAGGGCAGAGACGATATTACTTGCGTCAACATCCTCCGGCCTGCCCAGAGAGGCGCAACGCCTCACCCGGATGCTGAACAGGTCATACTTGGAACAGCTAATGGTGACTTGAACCTAGTGACCTTTACGCTAGATGATCCGCCCTCATGGCGGCGTGAGATATACAATACCGACGGCCGTCCCGTCAAGGCTGTTCATGTCTCGTCGGCCAAGAACCCTCTGCTCGCAGCTGCTTTCGCAGATTCGGCTGTCGCCTTGTACCCGGTGCACAAGGCTGGAGACACGATAGAGCCGATCAGCCATCTGCAAACATTATCCAAAAATCACACCCCTACCCGTGTATGGTCCACCCGCTTCCTGTCTCCCGAAACTCTTGCGATTGGTTTGGGACCCTCTACAGAGCCAGTTCACGTCTACGCAATCACCCCTTCAGGTTTCTCAGAGGGCCCGATACGCAAATTTGGCATTGATGGCACTGCTTGGGGTGCTCTGGATAGAGTCGAGGTGACCACTGACGGCGAGCCCAGACAGTCATCGGTGTATCCGATCTCGTCTCTGCCGCTGCCGCACTCGGCGAAGGACGATCCAAATGTCTTTCTGAGCGGTGGTTACGACGGTATTGTACGTGTGCACGATATGCGCTCGCCCGCAGCATACGAGTCGTGCTACTGGGATCCAACAGATGATGGCGCGGTGTATGCCCTGCAGACGATTGCGCGCGAGAGGCTTGTAGTCGGAAGCTCGCGCCACAGCATCGTCAAGTTCTTTGACATGCGTGTTTCTGGTGGCCGAGCCTTTCAGTATGCTCATGTCGGCGGGCCACACGGAATCAAAAGCAGTTCCCTCAGCAATGGCACGCGCACAGATGGAGGCGCCGATTCAGAATGGCACAGCAGCCATTATGGCTGGAATCTTTTTCTCAACCCGCGAAACCAGTTCAGGCACAATCAGCGTCGCAATGACCGTCGGTCTCTCAACTCCCCCGTCTACGCTCTTACGTCTCCATCGCCTTTCTCGCCGTCCATCTTCGCTGGTGTGGAGAACAATGTGGTGCAACTTGACTTCACCTCGATCGCTGACACGCATCCCGATCCCATGTTCCAGCATTCCCTGGTTCGTATCGGGAAGCACAAGACAATCAATGTGCAGAAAAGCTGGAACCCGAGGGGTGACGTCCTCAATCTGGCATCATATGAGCAGGGAACGAGGGGCGCTATGCGGTTGCGGGTACAAGCTGGTGTGGGCAAGTATGAAGGGGCTTTGGAGGGATGGGACGAGCGGTGGCGGGACAGCAGTGACTTATGAGGCGCACGCTGTTCGACAGACAATAGCTGCAGTCAGACACGAATCCAGCATCTGTTGCCTGCAGGCATTCCGAACCGCTGCACCTTTTGTGTTTGATGTTCACTGTATGACCATGCAAGCGACCGCTCCTTTGGATTGGCTACAGGCTACCCCCACTATTGGCTGGTTGCACAGAATCCTGCGTTGTCGGAACTGCCCCTATTGGACAATGCCGGGTCGGAATCCTTCGAATCTCGATTCTCACGGGGCGATCCCGGAGGTGGTGCATATGACGGCTCGCGGGTCTTAATTCTCCGTTACTTCAGAATGAAAATCACGGCAAACGGGAGAGCAAAGGGGGATACCGCGTAGGGGCTTGGAGTAACGTTCAGTGCTACCATCTTATTTCGACATGTACTGTACTGCTGCATGATTGTTTTTCAGCCCCTCTGTGCATGGTCAAGTTGTTCACTTCCAGGTGAAATCTCCGTCTTTCCTATCCCTTGTTGGAGTTCATCGAAACGTCGATAAGGCCTTCTGTCATATGCTAATGAGTGGATCATAAGCCAGTGGAGATCTGAAATGTCTTGGTGTGATACTGTCCTGGCCCGAGGAATGTCTCGTTTCTGTCTGTCAAACAAACAAGGGCAACATACCGCACCCGGTGCTTTGGGCTGGTAACGCGCACGCTTCAGTGGAACCGGTACGAGGGGAAGTCTGGCCTGGATGGAGGCTCTTATGGTTCCGTCGTGCTACAACAGCGATTTGCAGGTTTGATCTCCGACGAAGAATTGTGGACGACAATGCCATTATCATACCCTCTTCCTCAGAATTGACTACCTTGTTTTGTCTTCAGGTCAAGGCTCTTAGGTTCGAGCAATTCCTCATAAGAGAATCTTGGTCGATATGGAGGAGATGCTTCCCGACTCTTTGCTAACGGAGAGTGGCGTGGGCGATAGTGCTGCAGACGCTCCCGGTGTCGGCATTGCGGAATACCATTCGGCCCCGCAGCACCGAGCAGCGTGAAAGAGCTGCTGATTCTTGCAAACTGATTTCGGCTCAGCGGAGGACTCGACTGCTTGGGGATTACGGCAGTACAGATGTATCAGCCATTGCGCCGCCGTCGGGCAAGAAAACAGCGGAGGGCCTAGGCTGTGATGGAGGTTACATCTGGGTGTCGAGCGCGTGCATATCGCGTTCTGGTGCTCTCCCTGGTAAGTAGGCTGTCACATTGCTTCGCGTGTCTCATCAACTTCCGACGGGCAGTCGCCAGAAGGAACGAAGCACGTGAAATGCATATTAGGTTTGCCTGCGTGCGTGCGGCTGAAAGTCTCAGCAACTGCGGGCGACTGGTCGCATGTGTGTCGACGTCAGCGCCTGCATCCGAGGATCTCCAGGCATGCTATGATTGCCGGCCAGGAGGAGGAAGATCGCCGAGCGATGTGGCGTGGTGTTAGCTCAGGTGGGGAAGCGCGGATGCTGCTCCGACTCGATTTGCGGGGCCCCTGGTCGCACACGTGATGCGCGTGTGCGTTTGGCTTCAGACGCCATCTGCCTCGCTGCTGAATCAGCCCCGCCCAGACAGTGGAACGCCTACGAGCCGCGGCCTAGGCCTGCTGTCGCGCTACTGACGTCCTGTCGCCGTGATGCAGACCGCGCAGTTCCGTCATGTCGCGGGACGATGAGGGACGCGGCTCTGCTGCTGCGAAGATGGATGCGGAAGCCTCTCACTCCGTAGCGCGTTCTTCCAGTATGTCGTGCGGCCAGCTGCTGACTGGCAGCTCCACCACTGACCGCTCCCCCCTGCAGGCAGCCCCGATGCAGACCACAACAAGAAGCCGCCGCGCAAGAGGAAGCGCAAGCCGCGACCGCCGCCAGCCCAGCCGGGCCTGCGCTGGCTCAACTCCACCGACCCCAGCCAGTTCCGTGCCGCAAGCGTGCGCAAAGCCGTCCGCTCGCATGTCATGTACGACCACGCTGCCCGCAAGAAGAGCTCCAGCCAAGCCGACCACGACCACATCGCCCTCGTGCACCTCTACAAGCACCCTGACGGAGCCCTCGTGCCCGCGAACCCCGCCTCGCCCGCCCAAGACGACGGCAATCATCTAGCAATCTCCCTGCTCGACCGCCTTGCTTCGCACCTGGACCCGCTCGGCCAACTGCCGGGTTTCGCCGCGCCCAAGCAGCATGTTCGCGAGCTGCAGCAGTTCTGTGAGTACCCAGCATGAATGCTACGTTACGCGACCGCGATCGGCATAACTGACATGCCTCCAGGCGTCGAGTACTTTGCATCGACCATCTACCGCGTTGCACCAATTGAGAACAGCAACATCTTTCTGGCCGGCATGTGCATGGCATCTGCGCGCCTTGACGTCCTCAGAGGCCTCTCCCGGGAGAGCGCCATCACTGCTGCCGTGAAGCTGGAGGCGGTGCGCTTGCTCAACCAGAGCCTGAGCGACCCACGCATTCAGCTCGACGATGAGACCATCATGATCCTAACAAGGCTCCTGCATAGCGAGGTAATCCATGGAAACTTCGCCGTGCTGGAAGTCCACAAGAAAGGCCTAGAGAGAATTGTGCAGTTAAGAGGAGGTTTCCAACGCCTCTACCACGACTCCCCTGCATCGCGCTGGCTGTGCAATGCCGTAGTACAGTATGTTTTCGCTTCGTATCTCTGTCACTCGAGCACGTGACTGACTCGTCCTAGTGTAGTATTCCAAGCCTGCATCCACACAGAACAACAGCCCACGCAAATATTCTTGGATTGGGTGCCTGCAACTTATGACCTTAGCGTACCACCTGAGGAGCGGGAGCCGGTTAAACCAATGTATCTCCCAGAAAGGATCTGGGCCTCAATTGTCAAGGACTATCGATGCTCGAGGCACACAGCAGAACTGCTGGAAAATCTTCGCGAGGCTGTTGATCTGTTCCTTTCGTATAAGCGAAGCGTTTCGAGTGGAGCCTTCCCTGGAAGAAATGACGAGCGTTTCCTCCAAGCACGTTCTTTTCTCATGGACCGGATCGTATCCAAGCCATCAGCAGAGGATCCCGAGAGCCCGGTATTTGGCGATTGGTACTATGAGTCCATTCGTATTCTTTCCCATATCTACGCCAACGCATTTTTCCACATGGTCCCCTTCTCAGTTGCTGCGATACTTGCGAGCGATACATTGACCCCATCGCGCCCACTCTCAGTTCCGGAACATCTCAAAGCAGCGATTGAGAAGACACACCCCGACCCTGATTTTTGCTGGGGACCGCTAATGACTCGAGTCCTGTTGTGGATGACCGTTGTGGGAGGCGCCGCTGCAAATCCCTTGGCATCCCAGGTCACTGAACGAGATATTAGAGCTGAACTTTATCCCGGGCTTGAGACTGCACGAAGATATCTCATATCCCTTGGTTTGAGGAGTACAATCGTGCTCGCATGCCAATCTCCGTACTCTCCGGCACACGTACTGGAGGTTTTGCGGAAAGTCATTCAGATCCAGGGAGAACTGCCCGCACAGAGGCCTGCGATTGAGATGACTGGTTTGAGAACATCATATCAAGGCAAAGCCCCATGCTCCAACTTATGATACCCTCTAGAAGGCTCACCTTCCGAGTAAAACGTTACAAGACGTTCCAAGAAAAGCACAAGAGAACCGGTTGAATAATTCAATGGCCCTGTATCATTATCATACCCACAACAGCCATGTAATCTCTCATGTCTATTACTTTCGCCGTGTATTGCACGAAATAAGTGTCGGGTTGCCTTGAGCGTCAACCTAGCACTCCCTTCTACAGACGCCAAATAGATCCTCGCAACACGCTACTACTGCTTGGTTTCATGATGGATGATCTCTGCGGCGTTCGGATCCACCTTCACGTCATGGATGTTCTCCGGCAGTTGACCCAGCGCGCGCTCGCCAAACAACAGATCAATCTCCTCGAGGGAAAGCTTCTTTGTCTCCTTGAAGAAAATGATGATGACGGGGAGTGTGACACAGATGTTCCAGGCAATGAAGACGAAGTAGTACTTTGGTGTGGCGTCAGCGAACACAATGTTTAGGGAAGAGGTGGCATCGTTTTCTGCTTACCTTCCAGCCAATGGCTCCTAGACCGATGGGAGATACCTGACTCCAGATGGTCGAAACCAGCCAGTTGCCAATGCCCGTAGCGAAGGCACTGCCGCGAGCTCTGATCTGCATAGGCATGATTTCGGAGGCATAAGTCCAGCTGATTGGACCGAAGGAGAAACTGAAGATCTGTTCCGGACGCCGCTGTTACTAACCAGGTCTTTGAGATTATTCGGCAAAAGTCGTGACTTACGCAGGTCACCAAAAAGATGAAGAAGACGCCGCCGACTGAGAGGCCTTCTCTCGCGCCTTTCGGGTTCTTGGCGTTTAGTATAGCCTCACAGATGAGCGCTAAGGTAATTGCCACACTTCCGAAGATCAAGGGCTGGGCGGGACAGGTTAGCTAACAGTCATGCATCAGGGCTCTGCTGCCGTACCTTTTTTCTTCCAAAGCGGTCCGCGCAGAATGTGATGAATACAAGATCTATCAAAGTCGTCAGGACATGTTCGGCGAAATGCAAGGCAGAACGACACTTACTGCAGAGTGGACCGACGCAGTTGTAGATACCGGTAACAAGGAGATTGCGTGAGCCCTCGATGCCCAGGTGCTCGTACATGATCGTCTGGTAATAGTTGATCACGTTGATGCTTCTCACGCGTCAGCCTTCTTTCCACTTCAGCTCACTTGGCCGTGGAAACATACCCAGTCATCTGAGTGAAGACCTGCACAGCTGTGGCATGCAAGAGGCGGGTTCTCCATTGCTTGACGGTGAACATGATGCGCCAACCACTAAACATGAGCGGGTCAGTAAGTGAAAAGCGTCCAAAAAGCTCGGGATGTTCACTAACGGTGCGGTAATGGCCTTTTCGGCAGAGATGGTGGTTTTGATCTCGTGGAATTCGCGATCAATCCACTCTTGGTTGTTGCCATTGAAATGGAGCTTGCGAAGGACACGCATTGCTTCCTCGTCGCGGTCCGTCTCCAGGAGGTGCCTGGGGGATTCGGGGAAAAAGGGCATGCCGGCCATCAGTAAGACACAGGGCAAGGCCTGGAAAGCAAGGGGGAATCTCCTGCGGGACATCAGCGTGGAAATCAATCCGGACGGGATCGACTTACCAAGAGAACGAGCTGGTTGCTGGAACATGGTGACTTCCGTAACCAATCCATGTGGAGACGATGAATCCGACACCGATCATCTGCTGTGCAATGCCGACGATCAAACCTGGGAGGTTGTTATTGGGCGCACTCTTCATCTCTTTATCTGAAACTCGCCTCTCTTGTCGGGATGGGCGCATTCGCTCTGGTAGACGGGAACGCTCATGGAGAGAAGGCCGACGGCCCAGCCGGCCATGATGCGGCCAACCAACATCATGGCGAGATGCATTGCTGCACACTGAAGAATGGCGCCAACGCAGGCGATGCTTGCGCCGATGATGATGGTGCCCTTCCGGCCAAAGCGGTCCATGGTCAGACCGCCCATCAAACTGCCAAAGACGGCTCCACCGGAAAAAGTGGAGTTGATTGCTCCTATAATCGGAGAAGTTTTGGTGGTGTCGAAGAAATTAAGGAAATGCGGAGACTGGATGACGTCGGTCATGACTGCAGGGCCGTCAGTTCGGGTGAGAATCAGCAGGTCGAAGCTACCTACCACCAGAGTCGTAGCCGAACAGGAAAGATCTGAAGGCGAGATCAGCTAATTGCTGCGGGCCGCCGGACCCACTCCCGGAAACTCACCCTGTCGCGGCGAAAACGGCCAGCGATATGTTGAACCCGAGGCCCATCTTGATTGCAATAGCTCTGAAAAATGCTTCCAGTGCGGGAGAGCAGCGGCCAGGTAATAATACTTTCGCAGGGCTCACGTTACACCTGATTACCCGGGTCTGGGTGCTCTACCATGCCTAGTTGGACGCGGAGCGACCAGCACCCATGGGCAGATCGCCATGTCATCCCATGATTCCCTCCAGTGGGATGCCTTCCTGTCTGGGCTCGCGGTACAATTCCCCCGCACTCCGCAGCGAAGCTCTCCCCGGACACCACCCTGCTGGGCCCGTGCGCCATATATTCCGCCAATGGGAGGCCTGCCGTGTTTCAAAACCCAATGTCAGGTCCACGGTCATCCGACATAATTTGGGAGCGCGAGGCTCTTCTGGCCGAAGCGAGGCGGCTGCGGGGCAATTCTGCCTAAACTCCACCACGCTGCCTTAATTACTCCAAGCCCTGAGATCCGAGAACACGAGCTGCCGAGCCGCAAGCTAGCTGCCAGGCACGGCAGGGGTTCACTTAAAAAGCTGTGCGAGTCCTCCGGTGGGTGACCGAGGACTCGCACCCCGCCCGCGTTTGTCAGAATGGTCTCGAGCTCCCTGTTTGCGGCTGCTGCTGTCGCTGCCGTCGCCAATGCCCAGAACATCACCACCAATGGCACCGCCCCGCTTTACAAGAACCCCTCGGCCCCCGTCGAGGACCGCGTCCAGGATCTGCTCTCGCGCATGACCCTCCAGGAAAAGGTGGCGCAGCTGATCCAGGGCGACATTACCAATTTCATCAATGAGACCACCGGCGAGTTCAACGCCAGCGGTCTGGTGTGGAACATGGAATGGAGGGCGGGCCAGATCTGGACAGGCTATCCCATCCCTCAAGTTAGACATGCGCGTGCTATCATATTGCATCTTTCTGACTGTCGTGCAGCAAACCATTGCCGAAGCCGGCAAGATTGCGCAGGACTATCTTCTGCACAACACCACCCTGGGAATCCCGGCACTGGTAAGCGTTTCTCTCATAACACCGCCTTATGCAGCTGACGTAAGCGCAACAGCTGCAAAACGAGGGTATCCACGGAGGTGAGACTTCTCAATTGCATCTATGAATGACCCGAGCCTGATTGCTATAGTGTCCTACTTCAACTCGACCATCTTCAACAGCCCTATCGCCCATGCGTGCTCCTTCAACACCGAGCTCATCGGCGAAATGGCCGACGTCATTGCACAGGAGGCCCTCGCGCTCGGAATCAACCAGATCTTCGCGCCCGTCGTCGATCTTGCGCGTGAGTTGCGCTTCGGCCGTGTCGAGGAGACGTACGGCGAAGACCCATACCTGGCCGGCGAGATGGGATACGCGTACGTGCGTGCTCTCGAGAGCCACAACGTCAGCGCCATGGTCAAGCACTTTGCAGGCTTCAGCAACCCGGAGCAGGGGCTCAACACCGGCCCGGTGCATGGCGGTGAGAGGGAGCTGAGAACGACTTGGTTGCCGCCTTTCCACCGGGCCATCATCGACGCTGGAGCTACAAGTGTCATGTCGGCCTATCATTCTTGGGACGGTGTCCCTGCCGTCGCCGACCACCACACGCTCACTGATGTAAGAAGTTCGCCGAAATACGGAGTAACTGCCTGCTGACCCGGTCCACAGATCCTCCGTGGCGAATGGGGATACGAGTACTACGTGAGCTCCGACGCCGGAGGGACCGACCGCCTGTGCAATTCCTTCAAGATGTGCCGAGCCGATCCCATCGACAAGGAAGCCGTTACCATGTACGCCCTGCCTGCCGGCAACGATGTTGAGATGGGTGGCGGCTCCTACAACTTCGAGACCATCATTGACCTGGTCGGTTCGGGCAAGCTGGACATCGACACCGTCGACGAGGCTGTCGCCAGGACGCTCAGGACCAAGTTCGTCCTGGGCATCTTCGAAGACCCTTACCGCGCCGTCCCAGCCAACGAGACGGCTCAGCACATCCACACGGCCAAGTCGGTCGCTCTCGCGCGCAAGCTCGATGCCGAGTCCATCGTGCTGCTTGAGAACAAGGAGAGTGTCCTGCCACTCGACAAGTCTGCCAACGTTGCCGTCATCGGCCCCATGGCAGACTTCATGAACGTAAGTCAGATATCAGTCCCAGAACCAGACCAAGACCTAACCGTACCGACAGTATGGTGACTACGTCGTCGAAGGCTCCCAGTATCGCGGCGTCACCCCTTTCGCCGGCATCAAGGCAGCGTCAAGCGGCACCGTGACGTACGCGCTCGGCGCCGAGCGCTGGTCCAACGACCAGTCGGGCTTCGCCGAAGCCGTCGCCGCGGCCGAAGCGGCCGACGTGGCCGTCGTCGTGGTCGGCACGTGGTCGCGCGACCAGACGGAGCTGTGGACGGGGCTGAACGCGACGACGGGCGAACACGTCGACGTGCACTCGCTGCGGCTGGTGGGCGCGCAGAACGCCCTGGTCAAGGCCATCATCGACACGGGCAAGCCGACCGTCGTCGTCTTCCAGAGCGGCAAGCCCGTCACGGAGCCGTGGATCTCGCGCAACGCGACGGCACTGCTGCAACAGTTCTACCCGTCCGAGGAGGGCGGCAACGCGCTGGCCGACGTGCTCTTCGGCGACCACAACCCCAGCGGCAAGCTCTCGGTCGGCATCCCGCACGACGTCGGCACCACGCCCATCTTCTACGACTACCTCAACTCGGGCCGCACCCTCGACGCCGGCGAGATCTACGACAACGGCACCATGCTGTTCGGCCACCAGTACGTCCTGTCGTCGCCCGTCCCGCTCTACGAGTTCGGCTACGGCAAGAGCTACGCCGAGTTCGCCTACTCCAACGTCACCCTGTCGGCCGCCGAGGCGGGCGCCTCCGACGTCGTCACCGCCTCGGTCAGCGTCACCAACAACTCGACCCGCGACGGCCAGGAGGTCGTCCAGCTGTACGTCAGCGACCTGATCGCCAGCGTCGCCGTGCCCAACAAGGAGCTCAAGGGCTTCAAGAAGGTGCTCGTCAAGGCCGGCGAGACCGTCGACGTCGACTTCGACATCGACGTCAGCAAGCTCGGCGTTTGGGACATCAGGATGAAGTACGTCGTCGAGCCCGGCGAGTTCGCCATCTGGGTCGGCAGCTCGAGTGCCGACCTGAGAGGCAATGCTACGTTGACGGTGGTTTGACGTGGAAAAAGTTGGAGTCGAAGTCCCAGTGAGGCTTTTTTGTCTTCGTTTGTAAATATTTGTACAGATATCTCCGACACTGGTCTATAGGATGCTGTTGGGGTATTATACATGGCCGAATCACCCGGCTTAATGGCGATGAAGAAGTACAACTGTTAATTCATTGCTTGGAAATCCCGCTGTGCTGGCTCCGGAGGCGAGCTATTTCTGGGACATCCTACGAAAAAAGCTTCACTCCTTAAGTCCGAAGATTCAATGCATATAAGCAGCCAGCAATGGATAAGAGGAAACGAACCAAAGATGTAGTATACCAAAGAGTTCAGGCATGACTAATGATACTCTATAGTCTTGCTTCATGCTTCAGTGCCGCGCCTCTACGATATTGATGCACGACGTACAAGTGTAATCCTACTCACACTTAGGATTATAGAATGGCAATGTTGTCGGTATACTATTCACTTCCCTATCAGCCGCTGATGTTCTTCCCAGATTGCAAATTCAGATATTCCCGTGTGAGGAAGCTGGCCAATAGACATTTCGAGTGGTGATGGAGGCCAGAAGGTTGAGCGCATAGGCTCCAGGCTGGCAGGATCAATCCCATGATCAAAAAACTCTCCGGAGCCTGACTCCGCTGTCAGACCTCAACGGAAGCTAACCTCGTTTGGAAATTTGGGGGTGAGAAACACCGTCACGTGACTCTCGGAGACATAATCCCCTCCCGCCGGAGACATTGCAAGATGCTTGAAGGGGAAATTATTTTGAACCGATCCACGAAGGTTGACTGGAAGAAGGCTGCCAGCAGCGTTGGATGTCCCACCGTGTCAGCTGTGGCTTGTCAATGTGGCCGAGAGGGCCCCGCTTCCTTCACATACATAAAGGGCAGGATGGAGAGGTTGTTTGATGACCAGCGCCCTCACTTCACAGTTGTATCTCAAGCATCTCTCAGATCAGACTTCTTATTGGAACTACCGCGTACTAGCACCGACAACCACAATGGACTGGAACGATCCCAACATCGCGAAGAAATACAAGCCGGGGGAGGCCATGACAGGTCCCTTCGCGCTGCCGCTCATCAAGCAAGCCGGGCTCGATGACAGTCTGTCTCCTACGAGCGGCGAGAACCTGGTCACACTCGACAATGCGTGTGGCACGGGGATCCTGACGGTGCACCTGTACGACACGCTGCCCGACCACGCCAAGGACCGCATCAACCATACCTGCGGCGACATTTCTCAGGGCATGATCGACCTGGTTCAGAGCAGGATCAAGGAAGCGGGCTGGAAGGGAGTGACATCTAGGATACTCGACGCTCAGGTACGTTTGGCGGATCAGCTCCCCTCTAGCATTATGAATGCTGACTCAAGGAATCACCGCCACGCAGAAAATGGACATCCCCTCCAACACCTTTACCCACGTCCTCACCAACTTCGGTTTCGTCGGCCTGCCCGATCCGAGCCTGGTCCTGCGCGAGTGGCACCGCGTGCTGCAGCCGGGCGGCACCTGCGGCTTCACCGTCTGGGAGTCGGTGGGATGGTACTCGCCCGTCGGGGCAGCCGTGAAGTCGCTCAACGGCCCAAAGTTCCCGACATGGAAAGAATTCTGCAAGGCTTTCTCGACGACTGACGACGCGTGGGAGGAGCGGTCCTTCTTCGAGCGCGGGGCCCAGGCGGTTGGGTTTGAGGGCATCCGCGTCGAGAGTTTCGAGAACCGGACGAAGCATGCCAGCGCGCGAGAGTTCTGTGAGCTATACGGCGTCATGTGCAGGGTAATCACGGAGAAGTTCTGGAGCGAGGAAGAGAAGGCTAAGTACGGGTCGTTGCTGGAACCCGCGATTGAGAAGGAATTGCGGGAGAGGTACGGAGAGGGCGAGTTTTCGTTGGATTGGAAGGCGTGGATTATCACGGCGAAGAAGGCGGTGGAGAAGAATTAGGAGGATGCACTTCGAAGGGGTTGTCAGCTGGTATACGAAAAGACATTGTATTTTGCCTGAGCGTAGCTGCGTAGAATCGGCTGTTTCTTGTGCGTGTGATGTCGTGAGCTAATCCTCAACCTCGTAGTCACCCGCCAAGAGGACGTCGTCAGGCACGGTTCTGTTCCAGCGTCAGCTGGGAGGTAATTGGTGAATTTAAAGCAGAAGACTGACCTCCAATCCGGCGTGTCTCGCTTTCGCCACTCGAGGCCCTTCCCTTCACACGCTCCGCTGAAATAGCTTCTCCACACGGCCTCGTTGTATTCCTTTCTTTTACACTGGACAGTACTGGCAATGTTCAGCACAATTCTCCTATCGGCGCCGTGCCACTGCACACGGAAACGTCGCTTGGCGCGGTAACGGGAGCCCAGTATCTCTTGGCACGTGATATCGTATAGCACACCCATCCGAAGGCCGTTGCCTAGACAAAGGCTCGCGTCATCAATGGTGCCGCGAAGCATCGAGTGGTTGACAAGCATGACGTCGAGGGCGGCGACGGCAGGCTGCGTCAATAACATGCGCCGCCAGGAAGCTTCGGGGCGCAGAAAGGCGAAGCGGGTTTGCTCGTCGGCCAGAGGCAGGGTCGAGAAGATATCAGGATCCCAGAAAGGGGCTGAGAACCTCGATTTGGGAGTGCTGCGGTCGAACCATGGCCAGAAGGCCGAGGCGAGGAGAGGGTTCCGCTCCCACGTCTCGGCGGCGGGCTCATCGCCGGGGTAGTGGAGCAGCTTAGTCGGCGAGGGTCTTGGAGTAGCCGTTGCGGGGCGCGGCCGGAAGAAGAGAGCCTGCTGGAGTGTGGGCGACGAAGCGATAATACTGTTGAAGCTCCTGCAGACCTGCTGGGTGAGCAGGAGGTCCCTCATTGGAAGCTGGGCCAGAATGTGCTCGAGCAGCTCCGGAGTCTCGAGAACCTCATCCATTTTAGTCATGGCGCCTGATTTGTAGTCGGATTGTTGTTGTGTGCTGTATGTTGTGATACGAGGCCGTAAGGCTCGCGTGGCGATGGCCGTTGTTGCCTGGCCTGACTCATGGTCCCTGCGCCGTACCTACAACCTTCTTCAAAGATGGAAGCTGCCATACCTGCACCTTGGCAAATACAGACACACACCTTCTATAAGACGATGGCTGACGGTAAACGCGAGTTATTCACCGCCGTTGACTCGGAAACGCCGAGCGTGCACTACGAAACACGTCATGACGTCACCTAATCCACCCGCAGCTCTTGATGCTATTGTACAGTGCAGCTTAGCATGGCCTTCTGCTCGTCTCCTACTTAAACGCTGTCCCTACATCTGTTCAAACAACTCGGTATTCGGGACATTGATGCCGCCAACTTCCTCTTTTGGGAGATGATCGTCTAAGCACTAGGCCTCGGTGCAGCTAATCAACCGAGCACGCCTCACCAGTCCCCAGACTTTGCCCCAGTCTTTTGCGGAGAACGCATGGGGGGTAAGCTTTGCAGTTGCCGGGCGGCGTTGGGCTGCGGCAAGCCGCCTCGGTGCTTTATTCCATCGACCTGGATCCCTTTCTCTGACCACTGTTCCCTCCAACCTGTTCGCCCGTTCCCAGCATCTTTCACTTCGAGATGTTTGGGTCACAATTGAGAGGCCGCTGGCTTAACTGGGCCATTACGGGTAAGCATCCGTAAATTCGCTTGGTACCGAGATGCTAAGCCTTCGACAAGCCGCCTCTTGCCAAGGTTTCCTTCTCTTGGGCTACGATCAGTGAGTGATTTTGCCGTTCGCACGTATGCTGATCAAGTCACTGACCTCTGCTGTCCAGAGGTGTCATGAGCGGCATCATCGGCGCAGAAAATCAGTTCGGAAATGATTTCAACAATCCAGACGCAAATATGCAAGGCCTCATCGTCTCCATATACGACGTGAGAACCCTCAAAGTTAAACAATACTCCTGGAGGCTGACAACCCCAGATTGGATGCGCGTTCGGCTCCTTGCTATCATTCTTCTTTGCTGAAACCTACGGGAGGAAGAATATGATCATTGCTGGTGGCACAACCATGATTATTGGAACCATCATCCTAGCCTCATCTACCACCATCGCTCAGCTGCTGGTCGGGCGCATCGTAACCGGAATTGTAAGACAATGTACCCCCAAAGCTTAGCCATTCACTGACAACCGCAGGGCAACGGATTCAACAGCTCCAACATCCCGGCCTATCAATCCGAGCTTGCCAAACCAAGGAATCGCGGCCGACTCCTTAGCGCTCAAGGCACCGTAACCATCGTTGGCCTCTGCATCGCCTACTGGATGGACTTTGGCCTGTCGTACGTCTCCGGTCCCATCCAATGGCGCTGGCCCATCGCTTTCCAAGCCTTTTTCGCCATCTGCTTGGTCCTACAAATGTTGCCTCTCCCGGAAACACCTCGCTTCTTGATTGAGAAGGACCGCACGCGGGAGGCGGCCGACGTGCTCTCGCGGATGGATGACACGGCAGTCGACGACGCCGAAGTCATCGAGACGGTACGCACCATCCAGGTGTCGATTGAAAAGGAGACACGCGGCGGACCGTTCCAGTACAAGGAACTCATCTCGGGCGGGCCCATGGGTAACTTCCGACGTATCTGCTTGTGTCTGGCAGTCAACGTCATGCAGCAATTCACGGGCTCAAACATGATTAATTACTACGCGCCTACCGTCTACGAGCAGAACATGGGCCTGA
Organism: Lasiodiplodia gonubiensis; assembly: GCA_009829795.1. Lineage (NCBI taxonomy): Eukaryota > Fungi > Ascomycota > Dothideomycetes > Botryosphaeriales > Botryosphaeriaceae > Lasiodiplodia > Lasiodiplodia gonubiensis. The sequence goes on from RHKH01000049.1 coordinate 230,302, forward strand.
CGCGTACCATCTCACTCATCCTCGGAGGCTGCACGTCTCTGACGTATCTCGTCGGCAGCTTCATCCCTCTCTGGGTGCGTCGTCTCTCCCCCATCACTTTCATAAGTCAAGGTGTTCAACAGTACAACCCGCTAACACTGGGACCAAAATAAAAGACCGTCGACCGCTTCGGCCGCCGTGCGCTCCTGATGTTCAGCGCCGCCGGGCTATGCCTCTGCTTCTCGCTCGCCAGTATCCTCCTATCGACAGGCACGCAACCCGCCGCCTACGGCGCCACCGCCATGGTCTTCCTGTTCCAGATCTTCCTCGGCATCGGCTGGCTGCCCATCCCCTGGTTTTATCCTTCGGAAGTGACGACCACCCGCATTCGCTCCAAGGGTCAAGCCCTCGGCTCGTTCATAAACTGGTACGTGCTGACTTTCCCAAAATCCATCCCCCCTTCCTCTCCCGTGTCCTTTCCGTATCGCTTGCGCTTCGACAGGTCAATTGATATATTCTTCCTTCTTTCACAGGATGTGCGTCTTCACCGTCGTCCAAATAACGCCCATCGCCACGCAGAACATCCAGTGGCGCACCTTCGTCATCTTCGCCGTCTTCTGCGCCCTCTGGGTCCCCATCGTCTACTGCTTCTTCCCGGAGACTAACGGGCTCGAGCTCGAGGACCTCGACTACCTCTTCGTCAAGGGCGGCATCACCGGAGGTGTCTGGAGCTCCAAGGGAGGCAAGACTGTTCACAGGCGGACAGGTAGGGAGGAGGCTGGCGTGGAAGGCGGGTTTGGCAAGGATCCGGAGGCAAAGACGTTGGAGGAGGAAGAAGGGGAGGTGAGAGAAGAGACGAAGGCTTGAGCGATGAGGAATGGAAGTCTGCCTGAGCTGAAGTGTGGTAAAATTGCAGATATGATCACTTGAAGCATTTGCAGACCCAAATGAATGGTCACATCGTTATGGAGAATGCGTGGACAAAATCGTCGGCTCCGCACGCTGTGTTGCCGTACCAATCTGCTCGATCGCGGATCCGACGCTACGGTTTATGTAAGGGTTGGAAATAGCCATTGAAGCATGGGTATGCTAAATGCATTTGTAGACATTTGGATCATAATGCGTCGTTTCGCATTTACGGTCTCTTGACTTCGTTATCGCTCATCTACCAGTTCCTTGGGCAGCTTCCGTCCATGCCCCCCAGTCAAAGTCGACAGCCGGACCCCAATCGCCATAACCCTCCTCCCACAGATTCACATCTCCGGTGTACTGCATCCCAGGCAGTGCCGCGTCGATATCAAACGGCTGCATCGTCGCCTCGGGCGGCAGCTCGCCTTCACTTTCAGCTGCCAAGACTAGTGATGGCGGGGCTGTGGTCTGTCCGGTTGCGTCTGTCACTGATGGTGTGGGATCCGCTGCAGTCATTCCACGCAGCTTGATGAGCAGCTCATGCCTCGCTCGTATGTGACCGTTTCCTTTCTCAGCCATACCGCCAAGGACGTCAAGGGCTTTTTCCATGGCGACGTGGTCACGGTCGTCGTGAGGAAAGGCAAGGTTAGCCATTACTAATACTATCGCGGCGCTAAATATGTGCTCGCCGTCCATGAAGCCGTAGGTAGCTCGTAAAATGTCAGTCTGAGCTGTGCAAAATGCTATCTGCGGTGAAGTAAAAAGGATTCTTACCAACAAGGTTCTGTTTGGCAGCCGCGTGCATCATGGTTGTGCTGTCTCGAGCTGCCGCCACGCAAGCCTCAATCACTGCGATGGTCGTGGTAGAAAGGCCACTACGCCAGTCCTTCTCTTTCTCAGTGGTCAGATTTGCAAGCCTTCGTTGGACGACTCGGAAGAGAAGAGGACGGGCCGTCATATTTATGCATTGATAGTAATGTAAAAATGTTGAGACGGATTCGCGCGAGATGTCACGGTCCAGGCGAGATGCGTCGAATTGGAGGGGTTTTGGAAGGTCACGTCGCCAATCGTTCAGGTCAGTCATGATGTTGTAAACAGAGGTGACAAGTGTTGAGCCTGTCTTTGGGCTCTTTCGGTAGATCCCTGATTGAATCAGCTTGTTGATGCCATTTGTTGGAGTAGGTCAACTTCAATCTTACCCTTCATGATTTTACCAAGAATGCGTGACAATTCTGTGTAGTGGAGCAAGACGGTCGCAGAGCTGACCTCAGGCTCGTGTGGTAGCCTCGACGGCGGTAATACGCCGATGTCTTCATCAAGGATGGTAATCGGATTTCCGGACTTGGCACACAGTATTCTGGCCTGATCAGCTGCGAGTTCGGAGCGGCTGATGCTTGGTGACTCACCTGTCCATAGAGTAGACCGACCACCACAAGCGACGCCGGTGCTCTCTTGTCCCCTCATCCATATCTGGGTCGACTATCTCCTGATGAAGGCCAAGTGAAATGGCCATCCTGAGGGCGAGGCCGATCTGGTGGTGTTCGTTAGCAGACGACTCATACGACCGAGCGATGCAGTGGGCCTTACGTAAAGAAATGCAGCATCGCGGCGATTGAGATTCTGCATGAAATAGCCGACAAGGGAGAGGACTTCGACGAACAAGACAGATCCTTCATCATGGGTATCAGGCAAGAACTGCAATGCTTGCATGAAATAGTCGAAGCCGGGTGGGCCATCATGCCCGTCCCACTGGTTCACGCTGTAAAGCTGACCATAGGCGAGGATGACAAGGACTTGGCAGTACTCAAGACATGCTTCCCTGTCGGACAGATCTGGGGTTCCACTGTAGGCCTTTTCGAGTCTCTGATCGAAGACACGCGATTCAACAAAGGAAAAAATGGTGCCGATGTATGTGTATTGGGCGTGATATAATCTTTTGGCGAAGTCGCGCGGGGGCAGCTTGGGGACTTCAGCGACAGATGGTCGTCGCTTTGGCCAGGCTGCTGGGTTGTAGGTAGGGTACTGAACTTCAATCGAGAGGTCCTGGTCGAAACGGCGGAAGGTCTCGAAGAAGCTGCGCAGCCTGAGGCCGAAGCTTGTTGATGATGAGTTCCCGAGGTAGTCTAGGAAGCATCTCAGCAATCATTGGGGTCAAATAAAAGGGGGGCTTTACGTCTTTGGCCGGAAGGGGTGATGACAAGATGGGTCATGCCGTCGGTGAGAGGATTGTCGTCAAAACCATCAGTTGCAGCGTCGTCCTCAATGGTAGAAGAGGTGGGTGCTGAGGCTACCGAAGGAGGGACAGGCGAATTGGAAGGCGGGTTGCCGGCTGCGGATCTGGTAAGATCAGGCGTGAGGGGGTAGGGAAGGGCAACCTACACTCGTAGGCCTTCAAGCGAGTCTCCAAGTCACGGAGGTAGCTGTTTGAGTAAGGTTGGTAAAATAGCGGTGTGAGGTGGTGAGAAGCGTACTATTCTGGGACGGAAATTTTGCGCTCGTGCTCGAGGTAGATGCATTCGTTATTGGTGTTGACGCAGGTCCTGCACCGGGGGAACTCGCCACTACATTTCGTCTTCCTGCCCCTGCAGCGCTTGCATCTGCAAATAGAAGGGTTAATAAACTGACGGGAGCAGAACGGGGAGCTGAGAATCTCACGCGAGAGAAGTCCTCCGGTAAGGGTCGGTAGCCCTTGGCGTTGGGTGATCGCGGGCGTGGGAGCGGTGCTTTGCAGAAGACATGGCCGGTAGCGATAGTGAGCAAGTGGGTCCACGAGCGGGGACCGGGCAGACTCTAAACTAGGCCGGGGCAGAGAGGCTCAAGTCGCATGGCGGCGGACAGGCAACTGAAGACCAGTGGAAGCCAAGCCCGATCAGCGGGGATAGTGTTTCGAAGGTGGTGGCAGTCGCGCCTGCCTGGCTGGCTCAGGCCGACGCCAGGCCGATCGCTTGCGCTGCAACTCCGCCCCGCGCTCCACTCGCCCGCTCGCATCTCGCACCCACCTGCCGACGCTTTCCCCTCTCCAGCCATCTCGTGCCGTCTCACTCCAGCTGCACCTTGACGTAGCGCCTCAGACGCCCGTCGCATTGTGTCCGCCATGGCTTTGCACGAATATCGCACGTTGTGGTGACGTCGGGACAGGCCAGCGTCGGCTTATCGCGTCGGCCTGACTGTCCACGGATGCTCATCCCGATCTATCAGGTCAATCACCGCTTTTATTGTGTAGCCGCTATACGTACCAAGAGATAGCCCGCTTGCCACCCCTGCAACCCTGTTGCTGTTAAAGATGACCGTTGCGCCAACTCGTCCACTCCAGCCCACTGTCCGCCTACCACCATGGAGTCGCCTGCACAGGACCCGGAGTCCAAGTCCCCCGTCTATGACGCCAAGCAGGGTCCTCAGGATGCCGCCAGCCGTGCTGAGTCGGGCGAGATCCGCCTGCACATTGACCCTGCAAAGGAGACCAAGTTGCTAGCAAAGCTCGACGCTGCATTTACTCCCGTCATCATGCTGGTCTACCTGGTATACTTCCCGTCTACCACCATTCCGACATGACCCCGCTCACACCTACCAGTCATGCTTTCTCGACCGTTCCAACATTGGTATGCATCCTTCAGCCTCTTCAAGACACCTCAAAATTAATATTACAACAGGCAATGTCAAGACAGCAGGGATGCCTGAAGACATCGGTGCGAGTGCCCAGGAATTCTCGACCGCGGTTTCCATCTTCTACGCCACATACGTTGCCTTCGAGACTCCATGGGCTGTGCTCCTCAAGAAACTTACCCCGCGCCTTCTCATGACCAGTCTTTGCGTCGTCTGGTCTCTTGTCACCATTTTTTCCGGCTTCATCCAGAACATTGGCGGCCTTTACGCCACTAGGCTGATTCTTGGAGCCTGCGAGGGTGGCCTCTTCCCCGGCCTTAACCTCTACCTCACCATGGTTTACCGCCGCGAGGAGCAGGCCAAGCGCGTTTCTTACCTCTTTGTGTGCACGGCAATTGCAGGTGCCTTCGGTGGTCTGCTCGCCTATGCTATTCTTCACATGGATGGAGTCGGAAATTATGCTGGCTGGAGGTATGCATATGCCTTCTTCACCCCCCTGGTTCTATGTTAACGTCGGGTAGATGGGTCTACATCATCGAAGGCATATTCAGCGTGCTCGTAGCCTTTGTCGTGTGGTTCGGCCTTCCAAATGATCCTTCAAACGCTTACTTTCTTAATGCCGAAGAGAAGGAGATGATGCGTGTCCGTGCCATCCAGCGACAGGCCTACATGGGAAGCGAGGAGTTCGACTGGAACGAGGTCAAGCTCGCTCTCAAAGACCCTAAAGTTTATCTCAGGTATGTTAGGCATCACTTGGCTCAACTTGGGTGCTAATGGCTTCTGCAGTGGCGCTATTCAGTTCTGCCAAGATATCCTGCTTTATGGCTTCAGCACCTTCCTTCCGTCTATTATTCAGGGAATGGGTTATAACACTCTTCAGTCTCAGTACCTGACTATCCCCGTCTACATATTTGGCGGTCTTGCTTTCTTGAGCTTCGCCTTCGTCTCGGACAGGCTGCAGATTCGTGGTCCAGTAAGTGTTCCTTGCACAGGGCTGCGGGTGAGGCATCATCCTGAGCTAACGGTTCATAGTTTGTTTTCCTCGCAAACATCTTTGGCATCGTCGGATATATTCTACTCCTCGCAGACACGCCTGAAGGAGTCAAGTTTTTCGGAACCTTTCTCTGCGCCGTCGCAGTCTACAATGGGCCTGGCCTGAACCTCACTTGGTTGAACGTCAACGTAGCACCACACTACCGTCGTGCAACGGCCATTGGTTTCCAGCAGACGATTGGAAATACCGCTGGTGTTGTTGCCGGCCAAATCTACAGAAAAGCCCCTTACAAGTTGGGCAACGCGTGAGTCCGGCACTCTAAAATTAGACGATGCTCCACTAATACACGTTTGCAGATTCTCCCTGGGTGCGCTCTGCGTGAGCCAGCTGCTTATAGTTGGGAAATACCTTTATATCAGAAAATGCAACAACGAGAAGAAGAGAATCTCCAACGGGGAGATTGAGGACACCAGGAAGGTCAAGACGGGAGACCGCGCTCTTGATTTTGAGTACCACCTGTAATGACGTTTGGCCTGGATCGCCTGCGATGACACGCATAGATCTAGAGAAATGATAATGACTAGAACCCGCCGAAAGGTTGAAATCTTGGTATATATAGAAAGTCGCGGTATTGATTGGTAGGTCTTCTTGTATTCAGTTGTGCGGTGAAGCGAAGCTAAAAAGCTCATCTGCCCTAACTCTGGCATAAATCTTCCATGGACCCGGGTACATACTGCAAGGTCCTCAAGCTCAAGTATTCAGCTTATACTCTTTTGCTACTATAATGTGACAACAGCTTACCTGTTTATATAACGACCAAAATACAAGGGAACGAACAGACCATTTCCGTTTTAGTCATTACTTAAAGTCAAGAAGAAAAAATGGCTTTGTCTAGGCGGATTCTGTTTGAAGGATTCCATTATATATATTTCGTAGTCCCTTAGGACTAAGAGGAACAGGGCTAAGTTGGGGGCAGAGCGATATGCGGCGCAATACCCATTGGTACACTACTGACGTCTCAGCATCCGCTTGAAGAGGTAAAGCCACTGGTCAAAAAGTGGAAGGGCTTCGTAGCCTGCACCAATACTCAGCAGGTCATCGGCTCATCATACCGCGCAACCCCACAATTTCAACCACTCGAACTACCCCGCCGTTGATCCTATGACCCGGAGTATCGGCAACAGTCTGCTTGTTGATTGGTCATGCCATCCATGTTCCTGCTCTCGCACCTTTTTCTAATGCCCGCCCGTTCGGCATGGCTTGCCGAAGGTGTTTATCGGATCGTATCACCCAGCCGATAGGCAGTCGACCGGGGGCGGAGCTCTGCACCTCATACCATCCCTTCCTCTAGAGCAAGGTAGAATAGATCAGACAGTGTCAATGCTTTGCAGTGATTTCAATGTAGAGGGCTTCACTGCCAAACACAACCATCGCTGCCCCGTCCTCCACCATCATCGTCGACTACAGTCACGCTGATCGTCACGACCATGGGCTCCCTCTCTACCCCTCCTACCCATCAATCGGCCTATCCAACGGGCCACTCCGCCCGCACCGCTGCGCGCGCCAACGCCATCCTCTCGACGTCTGGCCTGGCGCCAGACTACCTACAAGCGAATTTGATCGTGCTACCCTCTCGTTACGCCGCTGATTTCCGGCTACTATGCAAGCGCAATCCGGTACCATGCCCACTACTGGCTGAGTCTGCATCCGTGGGAAGCTACTCGGCGCTGAAGTCCTGGATCGACGGTGTTGCCAACGATGCCATAGCCAAAGGCATTGACATCCGGACGGACGCGCCACGTTATATGGTTTACAAGTACTTACCAAATTCCCTTTCCTCCCGAGTACTGCAATGCTCTTCGCCATGACATTTGCTCTTGGATGGAAAACTCCAACTGACGCCGAGTCCTCCTCTCCCAGAAACGGCACCCTCGCCGCCTCCCACATCGCCGACGTCCAATCCTACTGGACGACCGACCACGTCGCCTTCCTGATCGGCTGTTCCTACAGCTTCGAAGCGGCGCTGACGCGCGCGGGCCTGGTGCCGCGGCACACGCTGCTCGGGCGCGTCGTGCCCATGTACCGCACGACCGTCCCGCTGTGCCCGGCCGGCGTCTTCGCCGCGTCGACGTACGTCGTCAGCATGCGGCCGTACCCGCGCCGCGCCATCGAGGCGGTGCGCGCCACGACGCGGCCCTTCGTCGCCGCGCACGGCGAGCCCGTCGCCTGGGGCTGGGACGCCGCGGCGCGGCTGGGCATCCGCGACGTGAACACGCC
>RHKH01000117.1:0-25586 GCA_009829795.1 Lasiodiplodia gonubiensis
GCGCCACAGCAGCAGCAGCAGCAGCAGCAGCAGCAGCAGCAGCAGCAGCAGCGCCCGCCGCGCCCCGTCACCGTCCGCTGCCCCCGCCCGCCGCTGCCCGCCGCCGCCGCGCGCGTGTCTCGCCGCCAGATCATGCATTCTTGCCGGCTGTGCGCCCCCAGCGCGAAACATCCAAAACACCGCGACTGCCGAAGCTGCCGGCCGGCCAGCAGTGGTTCGCGTCGCTTGCCGCGGTGCAATTTGCCAGCAGCTGCGGTGCAACCATTTCCCAAAGCGGCCGCCCTCCTAGGGTCCGCCGCATCGAGCAGCCCACCCACCGCGCGGTTGCGCCTTGGACGCTTCGGGCAAAGGCGCGCTGCCATTGGCTGTGACGAATCTTGTACAGCAGCACAGCAGCCTTGGCGCCGTTTGGAGGCAGCGGTCATTCCAGTGCCTGCTTGCGCGACAGCGGAATGGCCTGGCCCGGTGTGGGGTGCAGAGCGTTGGCCTGCTGCGAGTAATAACCCGATGGCTGCATATCAGACTCCAGGCAGGGCGCCTCCCGGCGGCCCTAGCCCTGCACGGTACCCTACCTCGGCGGTGCCTTAACCTTATCCCATGTCCAGCAACACCTGGGAGCGGGTGCGCCGTTGCTGCTGCGCGAGAGTGGCGCTAGACCAGACGCCGGAGGCCAAGGTCTCATTCCATAAAAGGGTTGCAGCGACTCGCTCTCGCACAGATTCTTCGTCCGGATTCGCGGGCGCGCCCAGCTGACGATCCTGCAAGGTCTGAGTGCCTGAAGACTAGTTAATACCTCCAATGCCCCAGCCTTCGACGGGGCTTCCACTGCTCTTCGACCTGTTCCTGGCCCCCCTTGCAGCTCCCTCGTTGGGAGTGCGCCACCCACGAAGAGCCGTTTGGCCACCATTCCAACGCCCTTTGCAAGTCGCGTACACAGTCGCGCGCCAGCTGCAACCATGTACCACCCCGGTGAGTAGCTGCAATGACTTCAACGTTCAAAAGCTCCACCCAGCCCCTGGCTGCCTCCCACCCACGACCCTTACGTGTCTCTCCCCTCTCCCTATATCATCATAATTATCCTCGCTCCACACTCGGGCTAGCCATCATTCCTGCCCGATGTTGATCCCCACGAGCAAGGCTGACGGCATATCAGGCTCAGCCTTTGGCGCCTCCTTGCCAAGACGAACTCCGTCGGTCCAGGTCCTCAAGATAGAAGGAATGGACATGGCCCAGCCGCCACACTACTCCAGCTCCGGTTACCACACGCCCTCCTCTTCCACAGCCTACGACGGCCGTCGCGACTCCATTGCCTCGATGCAGTCGACCACTTCGTGCGCTCACAGCTTCTCGAGCAACGGCTCCTCCTTCTACTCCACCCAGATGCCTCCCACTCCTCACTCGGCACGGGAAGGCTACGAGGACTGGATGGTCGGGCAGAACCCACCCCTCCACTTTGACCACCAGCCAGCCCATGACCCTCAGATCCACGACCACCTGGAAGAGTTCCATGAAGCCTGGCCCAACTCCATAGGTCTGCCCCCCAAGCCCAGAGCCCTCGAGGCCGAGCCCCCGAGCCGGCCCAGCAGCTGGGTCCTGCTCAACCCCTTGAATACCGCACTCAGACTGCCCGTGTCGGAAAGTGACGGCATGGTCCTGCCCACGGCTCGCGATTTCCCTTCGTACTGCGAATCTCAGATGGCTCCGCAACAACCCCGCACATTACAGCCGCCTGCCGAGATCTACAGTTCGTCGGAGCTTTGGAACGCCCAACACCCCGCCACCACGTCGAGCTTTGGCATGACGAACCTGCCGGCCGAAGTGTACGAGCCGGCACCCGTGGCAACAGGCTTCAACCCCAACTACGAGTGGCCGCCGGTTCAGCCCGAGGCGCCGTACGACCTGCCCATGTTCCCCGAGCCGACGTCGTGCCAGCCGGAAGACACCATCGTGGACACCGAGGACAAGTACAACGAGATCCGCTCCGACAGCTTCGACGAAAGCTTCGGTTCGTACGAGGGGTACAGCTCCTCGACCAGCCCGGCGTCGCGGTACGGCCACGCCGATGAGCCCCTCATCAAGCAAGAGGGCGACGCCGACTACCACCACCAGCACCGGCGCGACTCCAAGCACAACCTGCGCGACCACTACATGACGCCGGTGCGCAAGAACAGCAGCCGGCGGGACTCGAAGGTGCGGGCGGGCGGCATCACGAAGCGCAAGATGCGGTCGGGCAACGTGCTGGAGTCGTTCGACACGCAGCACAACGGCTGCCACGTCGAGGTCAAGTACCAGGCGGGCATCCAGGTGGACCCCAAGTCGGGCCGGTACTGCTCCGCGTCGGGCGAGACCAAGAAGCAGAGGTGCCGGTTCGAGGGCTGCGTCAAGACGTTCGCCCGGCCCGAGCACCTCAAACGTCACGAGAACACGCATAGTAAGGAGCGGCCATTCCCGTGTGTCGTACCTCAGTGCGGCCGCCGGTTTAGCCGCAACGACAACCGCAAGGCCCACTACGAGACGCACCTCAAGGAGGCGCTCCTCGGCAAGAAGGCCCGCAACGCTCCCGTCTCATTCGACGACCTCTGCAGGTACCTGCATCAGTCGGAGCCCGAAGAGGAGGCGCGGAAGATGATCGAAAAGCTGCAGAACCCCAAGTCCAAGATCAAGTCGAGGGATTGAAGCGAACGGAAGAGGAGGATCGGCGCCAGGCGAAGCAGGCGAAAAGCAACGTTTCCTTTTTTGGATGTGGTGGCATCCTTTTTTGTTCTTTTTCATTCCCCCCATTTGTACCTGCTGCTCCAGTTGTTTGGGAGCACGAGAGAAGCACGAAGAGTGCGGAACGAATATTTCGGGTATCCTGACGGTCGTCTTCCACGTCGGTGTTTTGCATTCTTCGGTCCTGATATTCCCGCGCGTTCCCCCCCAGTCTTGCGTGCTTTGGTCACGTCCATTAATCTTGTACTCATATTTTTTCTGGCTTCTTGGCGGTGTCCTTTCTTCTCCCCTTCGACTCATCTTTTTAACTCCGGTGTGCTTTCTTTTTTCTTGGCCCCCATCAGGCGGGGCCGGTGGTTGATAGGAGTACGACGTAGACGGTCTAGCTGCACGCGATTACGAGTGAGTGGCATGATTTTTCGGCGACGACATGTGACGAAAAGACGACGAAGGTACGCGGCATGCGGGGAAATGAAAAAGGTTCCTGGTATTTCTTTCATGGACAAAAAAGGAAACGGAGCGGGTGATGGTCCGATAACGAGAGGGGGGTTGGGTGGTGTGAGGCACGTCACCGCCGTGTTGCGACGCGGGCGGCATAGCTTAGAAACAATACCCAGCACGAAAGCTTTAGGATTCTCAAATGTATCATGTTCGAATGTACCCGCGTGCCGGTCCTTTGATGATGGCCTGTCGGCTGCGGATGCCGGCGAGGGGCTGGGGCTGCGAGGTTCGGGGGCATCGTGTCTCGGCGACGTGCAGAAAGAAAGAAAGAGTCGGGCGGAAGTCGCACGCATTACCTGCCCTGCTGCCCGCTCGCCTTGCCCTGCTCGGAAAAACTCGGCTTTTCCGAGCTACGCCTGTAGCGTACCAAACCCCCACCAACTCTCAACACATTCATCCTCGACCCACTACACGCCAACAAAACAGCAGTCGGCCCCCACAGAGCCTCGTCCGGCCAAAATGCAAAACAACGAGCAGCATGGGGCTCGAACCCACAACCTTTGGTGTATCTCCAGACCGAAAACCAACGCGCTACCATTGCGCCAACCGCCCGGCATTAACTGACATTGGGCGCACAGGTGCAATATATCCAAGATAGTGTTGCTGACGTCATCGGGCAATGCTCTATGCTGGACTCGCTCGACAACGAATGGCAGCGTGCTTGGGAAGACGAACAAAAAGGGCGAACCATTCTCAACGTGTCAGCACGTCATTCCCAGTCCTCCCTTGGATCATTGAGATCTACACTGAAGCAGGCCGGCGGGTCGCGCGCTGGGCAATCCCACCGTTGCAATGCAGCACTCACTCATTCCAGCAGCGAACGTTACAATCTTGTCAACCACCGCGGTTGTCCTTTTCCAGGCTCGTCCGCCTTTGCCCTGTTTTCTGCGATGTGCAGATGCCTAACGCTGCTCTCCCGCGCCCGTGCGGATCGTCCCAGGGGGCTTGCTGCTGCTGCTCTGCCGTGAGGGCAAGGGTCCCCGTCATCGATTCTCTTCAGGGACCAGCTGCGTCGTCGCACACGCTGCTACAGAGACGATGTGCCTACAGGCATTGCTAAGAAGCTCAACCGGGACCGGTCAGCTCTGATCGCCTTCGCCCTCAGGTCGTCATTGTGTTACACCCGCCGTGGGCCTGGGACTAGCGGGGGTTGGGCGGGTAGCACGGCGGATGCGCTTCACAGCAGCGCAGCGGTGCCACTTGAACCAGCATCAGCTCTCTCTCTCACTTTCTATCTCGCGACTCAAACAAGTCTTTCCCCTTTTTCTCCGCTGCACAAAGGTAGCAAACCGAAATGTGAGCTATTCCTTTACACGCCCCCTCTTCTGCATCCACCTTCCCCTTTTCTCTCGCGCGTGCTTTTGTCTCTGATCTCTGTGTAACCGCTGGTTGTGTTCGCTGGATGGAGGAAGCAAATGCGGCGCTCCTTTCATTTACCGCTGTCTTAGAAAAGAAAAAGATAGCTCCGAAATGTCTGACCATTTTTATCTTTCTTGCGTCCCGCGAACCCGGGTTTGCCCCATGCAAGCCTGCTGATCCCACTTGTGCGTCCTGTCTGTCCGAACTGTCTAGCTTTTTTCCCCTCTCAAACGGTTGTCATCCGTGAAGCCATTGTCTCACCCCGTATGCCTGATTCTCCACAGACTTACCCCACTACTACCTTTACGAGCCACGCCTGCGCCCGACTTGGGACCCGAGTTAGGAGAGGGGAGAGATAACGGCGGCATTCTCGCTTCTTTCTGATGCGCTTAGGTAGCAGTCCCACATGCCCCCCACCATCGTAGTTCCTTGCTTCCCCCAACGGCCGGAAGCAAGCGAGAAACCATTGACAATCACCAAACTGCTGGAAACCTTTTTTCTGTTCTTTCTTTCACATGAAGCAGCCCAACTTTCAGTTGCGGTAATCAAACACTTTTTTCCCCATTATCAAGCTCCCCTCGTTCCAACCTCACACTAGTTAGCCCTGAGCCCTCTATCAACCCACACTACCCTCTCTCGAACTATTGACCCATTCCCTTGCGACCCCTACTACGGCAAGATTGGTTTTGCCCCTTTCTTTCAATCGCATTTTCTAGCGATCGTGTGGCGAGACGCGTTCTGTGAGATGAAGTCTCTCTACCACAGGAAACAGTTCGCCGAGGAGGCCGACGGGGTAAGCATTCTACCGAGTCGAGACCCTCAGCGGATCGACCGAGATCGCCAGGTGGCTGCGAGACGGGAGAAACGGCCGATCGAACGCCTGATCGTCTCTGGCTCTCTCACTCTCTCTCGCTGGCTCTCGCCACCACCACCCCCCACCCCCCCGTGATCGATTCCACCAACCACCCTCGTGACCCTGGCGCATAAACACGCCATCTCCCCACCCAAGAATGACTAAAGACGTGTGCTGTGTACACGACGACGCGCGAGCGAGGTCATTGTCTGTGAAGTTCCTCCCCCATCGCTGAGACCTGGTGCCCATGATGGGTAGGCAGTTTGCGTTTCGTGCCAGAGTCCGTCCGTCCGTCTGTGTGGTGTGTGTCTGTGTGTAGGCTTTAAATGAGCAACCGCCGTCCCTTACTTGCCCAGCTTTCTCGCATCGGTCACCAGTTCGTCCTGGTCGCGCGCGCGCGCACGCACGCATTGGTAACGAGCTTAGCTGCCAACCCAAACCCGTTTCTGGCCAGCCGGCGCGCCCAGCAGCACGTCCAAGCGGAAGCGGCGGCGGCGGCGACGGCGGCTGCTCCCTTGTGGCGCCGCCGTTCCCCTCTCTCTCTGCCCCCCTGGCTCTGCCGCTGGGACGGGGGACGGGGAACGGGGAGCGGGGAACGGGAGGCGGGAAAAAGAAATGATGAACGAGCAGAAGGAGAATTTGCCGCTCTCTCTTTCTCTCTGCTCGCGCGCAAAAGGCTTGGGAGGAGGCTTGCGAGGCTTGGTTCTGGAGGGTTCGCGCCGCCTTGCGTCAGTTAGCTCCGCCTCCCCTGTGGCGCGCGTTCGAGCCCGCCACTCCTTTGTTTGCTTGCTGAGCGAAAGCGCTCTGGACCTTTGTAGAACGTTGGATGGCGGACGGCTTGTCTGGGATGGTGGTGGCGGTGGTGGTGGTGGCGAGGATTCGTGGCCTTGGGTGAAGTGGGTCTTTCTGTCGAATCGCTCATTGCGGCGACTGTTGAGTTTGTCGTGGTTTCGGCTTTGCTGTGGTGGCCTGCAGAAGCTTTTTGTCGTGCGTTGGCATTATTAGCGTAGGAGGAAGCAGGCAGGGAGACTGTAACCGCTTGCTTAGCCACCATACCAACAACAATACACTTCTTCGCGTCCACGGCTACAGCGTGGGCTGAACAATGCATCAGCACTGACAGGAATCACTGACAATTTGAGAGGAGAACTTGAATAAAGAGTCACCTGTAGTGGTAAGCAAGGGCCACTTACATCATGTCGAGGTTTATGTCTATGGTTTATCGCACATCGTTCCGCTGCACGCATTCGTTCAACGGAAGCTTCTCACTATTTACTTCGACCTTAATCGTATCGTGCTAGCGCTGAGAATTAAGATCGTGGATAAACCACTTTGCATATGAACATGCGAAACACCTCTATAACTTATAGGGAGAGTATCGTTAAAGTAAGCGATGTGGTAGATCAGAGATAATCAGATTGGTACAACACGACACGAGTGTTGCCGTACGAGAGCCGAGACGTATACTAGACATATTCACTGTGAGGGAGAGCGAGAGTATTTTTCAATAAAAACAATTTTGATAAGGATACTTTGAATAAGAATAGCGCATCTAGGGTATATCGGTAAAGCGACAACTCCGTAACGCCTTCGAAGAAAACAAAGACTTACCTGTAAGTCTTACCGCAACCCAGCCACATCGGGCCAGGCCAAATGAACAAGTAATCAAGGATGAGCGCTAAAGAGGAAAATGCTGTGCAGGCTATGCCAAATGCCATGGAACAAAAGTAGTAAGAAAGGACAGAAAGAAACATGTGCATGCAATATGTACCATGCAATAGGAGGCATAGACAAGGAATGAAACATGTCATGTGCCATGCAACAATAAAGACAGAAAAGAAAGACCGTCAAAGAAAGATGGCGCCACACACTTACCCGTTCCCGAACAGGCTACCGACGGACCCAAGGCTCTCGACAGACGAAAGCTTGCTGCTGTTGCTGCTGCGAGTGCTACGACCGCTGCCGGCGCTGAGCTTCGAGCTGCTGCTCCGCGTCGGACGGCGCTCCGTCGGCATCATCATCATGTTGTCCGCAGCACTCTTCGAGTTCAGGCGCGAACTCTTCCTACGAACGGACGGCGGCGTCTTGGGCGTCAGCACCGGCGGCCGCGGCGACATGGAAGAAGTCTTCGACCTAGTGATGATAGTGTTGCCCGAGGCCGACGAAGAGCCACGCTTCTTGGCAGCGATGGTCTTCGGGCTGATGTTAGAGGACGCAGAGCGGTGGACACGTTTGGACGGCACCGAGGCGTCGTCGTCGTCGTCGGGAGCGGAGCGCTTGACCGGCTTGGAGAGCGAGAAGTTCGGGTTGAGGGGAAAGGAATTCGGGACGGTGACGGACTGGTGGCGGAGGCCATTGCCATTGTCCTCGGCCGGCTGCTGCTGGTCGAGGAAGCGGGAGACCATCGAGGGCGGCTTGGTGAAGGTCAGGTCTGCCGCCGCAGCGCTCCTCAGCGGATTGTCGGGCAGCGCATCCGTCTGGTTAGTGAATTCGTTGAAGATGTCATCGAGGGAAGGGTCCAATGCGGAAATTTCAGGGCCGTAGACAAATGCAGGAACTTTGTCAGTAGTGGTCGTGAAAGCATTGGCAGGATCGCCGCCAGCGGCGTCCGCGGTCGGGTAGAAGTCGGTCGTGTAGTCTGGGTTAAGCGTAGATTGAGGCCACGCGTACTGCGGACGGCCGTAACCGAAAGTTGACACATCGGCGTTGTTATAGCTGGACTGCTGCTGTTGCGGCGCGAGTTGATTGGCCGGCGCGTGGCCCGGGGGGACCACTGCCGCCACACCGCCGCTGGGGCCGTCGTCAGTCCGGCGCTTCTTCCGCTTTGCAACTGGAGAGTCGGGCTCCGAAACGTAGTCGTCGGCAGAATCGTCGTTGTCGTCAGAGGAGATGGAACCCCAGCGACGCTTTCGACCACCACGCTTCTTGGGTGCAGGCCGCGGCTTGCGCATGCTGACCTTGGCCCTGACGAGCATCTCCAAATCTCCGAAGTTGACACTGATCTGGGTCTCACGCTGCACACGCTTCTTAAGCGACTCCTTCGCCGAGTGTGCACGGTTGTCCTCCTTGGTCTTCTGCATGCGGTAGTTGAGCATCAGCTCGTGAGACTTGGCGTCGCCAGGCGGCATGTTGTGGGGACGAGGGTATCCATCGAACCCCTTGATGGTCGAGCGACCCTTGCGGCAGGCGTCGATGAAGCGCTGAGCAACAACACCCTCCTTGTCAAGCGAGCCGTTCCAGTTCATGTTGGGCTCGTTCGGGAGCTTGCGCGTATCCGAGCGGATCTCGATGTTCTTCAGGGTGCAGAGCTCTGGAAGATCAAGGAACATCTCGAAGCAGTACAGGTGGAAGTAGGCTGCCATGTAGAACGGATCAGCCCTATTGTCATACTTCGAAGACCTCTCATCGAGGGCGACGCGCATGTGGCCGGCCTGGATGGTGCCGTTGAGGCCCTCCCTACGAAGAGGGCACTCCTTGAAGCGGCACTTGGAAAGTGTGGGCGTCGGGTAGCGACGGCAAGAGTCAGCAGGAGTCTTCTGGATCCAGACGCGAAGAATGTCGTCGTCAGTCTTCGGGTGGTAGTGAAGGAAATCATTGATCTCGTCAGCACTGTACTCCAGCTTCCTCAGCTCACCGTGTTCGAAGTATTCGAACTTGTGGTTGGGCGAACGCCAAGTCCTAAAAGGATTCTTGATGTTCTGCTTGTACATCTGCTCCGAATCATACTGATTGATCTTACCGGAACGGCTGCTCATACCCAGGGTCGTCGTGTTGATACGGTGCCAGGGATGCTTCGGGTCGTACTTGGGCTTCTCCCGAGTGAACTTACGATTGACCAGCTCGGCAATGTCGCTGAGGCTGGAGGTCGAAGACCGATGGCGGGAGAGGGATGCCTGACGATTGGCGACGTGGCTGCTGCGCCTGGAAGCAGGAGCAGCGGGAGTCTTGAGAGCCATTGAACTAGATGGAGTTGGATCAGCAAGAGACACGGGCATATCCGGTTGGTGAACATGATTGAGACCAGAAGTCATGTAGTCCGTGTTCAAACCATCAGAGCCCACAAAGTCGAATTTCGGGCCTGCAATGGCAAAGAGAGTGGGATCAGGATATGTGAATGCTGAGTCATCACCTGTAGACGTAGGCATCCACGGGGCCTCTGTAATGGGGTCATTGTAAGTGAAGTTGAAGTCGGAACACAGGCCCGTCAACGCCTTGAACTCATCATCGTTCATGATATCGAACGAGTTCCTCCTGGAATCCTGTGTACCACTCATGTCGGAAGAGTTGTAAGCTATCGTATCTCCGGAATACGGCAGCAAAGGAAAGTCTTGAAAGGTGGAGAAAGAAGGTAGAAGATCGCGTTGGTCAACAACGAGAGCCGATTACGAGCGAGCGAAGCGGATGTTTAGCGGAACGTGGGAGCATTGTCCCTGGCTTATATTATATCAAGTAGGACAAGTAGTCGATGGATAAAGGCATTGATTTTCTTTGAAGGCATTGTTCTCTCTTCTAAGATTAGACGCGCCATGGGGACTCGACAAAGAAGTCGAAGGTGGCCAGGCTTGAAACTCTACAAGTCTTTGTCGACCATCGACAGCGCGTGTTCATTGTACAGATACAGCGCGTGAGGATGTGTGCCGGACAAAGAAAGCGGCTATGTTTAGCCGCAATGGCTGAAAAGGCGCATGTTCGCTCTTTTCGACATATGTCAGAGCGAGGAGGATGCTGTGCGGATCCCAAGGGCATTGGCCCGGAACTTTGGGGCAAAGTCGAGAGCCTATTGCAATCATGTTAGCCATCTGCAAAGATGGATTGCAAACAGTATTCCATGGTGTAATTGAAAAATCAGAAGGTCTCCAAGCAGTTCCTCCACATTGTAGGTTCGGAACAGGTCTGTTATATTTTGTGCAATGGACTCATCATTTGAGGGGACGGGCAGGGGAGTAAAGCGAAATTAGCGTACCTTAGTGAAGTCAAGAATGCAGGCTAAGCTGCTAGGTTAGCTGCGAGCTCGACAGAAGCCGGGTTGGTTTCAGGAAAGCTGCTGCCTGGCGGTGCAAGCAGACCGAGGCCGAGCCTCCGAATGGTGATCAGGCCATGAGACCGAAGGTGCATAGCGATCTCAAGTCATTTTGAGATGCGCGCAGTGAAGATGGTGCATTGTCAAGATCATGTCTGGCTTTGTTCAGGTGTTTGTCGAGGCTGTGCGGAATTTTTTTCTTTGTAGCGGACAGCGGCGAAAGGTAGGGCCGGAGCACATCACGTGCTCTCGGGCCGAGCCAGGCGAACTCGACAGGAACCGACAACTTCTCTCTCCTTTGCCGACCTCTACAACCCTGCCACTTGTGTTGCGCGTTCATGCACACCGCAGCGCAGATCGTGAGTCACAAACGTCACTAACATGCTATCACCGAGGCCGAGATGGCCAAATGCGCAGCACGATTGGGCTCGGAGTTCGGTGTTGTTTGCCACGTCTGCGCCACAGCTCTTCTGGCGCTCCTAGCGCTCAAGCCCCCGCGCCACATCGCCGCGTTGCTTACCCATCTCCAGCCAAGTGCCAACCATCTGGCGAGCGTGCGTGGCACATGGCAGCCTTTAGCTCTCGCACCTTCTTGTTCCTTCCCGCATCTTCTCCTGCTTAGGCATGACATGTGCGGCTCGGTCCATACGGAAGCCGAATAATTCTGCTGCCTGGAGCGCCGAACAGTGGCGGGAGCATACGTACGCGGCCCTGCCTATACTGACTGTACACAGTATTTAAGCACCCCAGAATCCCCACCGAAATGCCCACCATCTCATCATTACTCATCCACCTCTATCAATCAACATGCCTTCAATTCGGTACGTAAATCAGACTGCTCCCTTCTGGGACTTTGTCGCCAGCCTTGAGAACCAAGGCCCCTCCAACCACTTCGCCGGTCCCTCGAGGGAAAACCACGAGAGTTCCGACGAAGAGGGAACATCTCGCGGCTGGGGTCGCGGTCCTTGGATGGGTCCTGGAGGCCCACGCGGCTGGCACCGAGGCCCTCCTCCACCGTGGGGCCGCCATGGACCTCACCCGCCTCCTCCCCACCCCGAGGGCCACCCTCCGCCTCCCCACCACGGCGGTCCTCCGCCTCCGCCGCCGCCCCATCACGAGGGCGCCCCTCCGCCGCCTCCGCCTGCGGGATCCGACTCCGAAGATCCCGCCCAGCAGCCTCAAGAAGGTGAGCCGCGCCACGACGGGCCGCCACCCCACCCACACCACCATCACCAACGTCGCGGCCACTGCGGCCGTCGTGGCGGCCGTCCCGGCAGCTTCGGAGGACGCGGTGGAAACCCTTGGGGCCCCTTCATGTTTGGCGGCCCCCACCACCAAGGTCCCTTTGGATTCGGTGGCTTTGCCGACCTCGCCGAGGCCATGCAGAAGCACTTCTACGGGGACAACAAGAACGAAGAAAGAGAGGACGGCGGCCAGGCAGACTTTCAGCCTGAGGCTGACGTCTTCGACACGGAGAGCTCGTACGTGATCCACGTGTCCCTCCCCGGTGCGAAGAAGGAAGACATCGGCGTCAGCTGGGACGCCGAGAAGAGCGAGATCGCCATCACCGGTGTCGTCCACAGGCCCGGAGATGAGGAGTTCATCAAGACGCTGGCCCTGAACGAGAGGAAGGTTGGTCCGTTCGAGCGCAAGATTAGGCTTGGCTCCCGCGCCAACCCGGCGCAGGTTGACGATGATACCATCACGGCCAAGCTGGAGGATGGTATCTTGAGGGTCGATGTGCCCAAGCTCGACAAGGACTATGTCGAAATCAAGAAGGTCGACATTTTGTAAGATACTTGTACGGATAATGGAAACGGAAAAGAGAAGGAATAGTATACCAGGCGTTTAGGTAGTCTTTTGCTTGCTTTCACGAAAAAGAGAAAACAAGAAAAAAAATTGATTTCCTTTTGGAAAAGAAATTAAGCTTAACCCATGATGCTTAACTGTGATAACCGCATGGTTTCAACGTGGTGAATCTAATGAGGACCAACAAGAAGATTGGGATTTGCACCCGATCGAAATCTTGCAGAACGTCGCAACAGTTGACCAGTGCAGTCGACACCGCCAGACGCATGCACGAAGAAAATGTTTGCCCATTTCGCTGAGAAATCGTGACACCGAAAACATGGAATTTAAGAGGTGGTACAATTAAGGCTAACCCCACTACGACTTGGCGTTATTCTAAGCCAAGGGCCTGAGCTACACGTTAGTCTGGGATTTCCATCGTTCCTTCTATAATTTTCTTTGACTGCAGCGTTGCGCTCGTCGAAGAATGCACGAGGACAAGACAAGTGGCAATGGCGCATTCCAATTGCTTCGTTTGTAGGCAAGCGCGTTCGCCCAGCCCTCGCTTGCCACAATCGACTGCGGGGTTGAGGTTGAGCTACATAACGTCATAGCTGGGCAACATTTGGAAACTGCCTCGCACCATCCTCAGCTTCAATTGCAACCACACCTCAATCTCTGCACACACTCTACATCAGACACGAAAACACATTCACAATGGCCTCACGCATCCCCACGTCCACGGCAGTCGTCGAGTCGGCGGTCATCGAAGCTCACCTGAGCAACGTGTGGCACCTGGTCAAGCTCCAGGACTTCGCCAAGTTCTGGACCAAGCTCGACAAGAGCGAGTTCGTCAAGGGCGTGTCTCCGGAGACGGACGTTTTCAAGTGGAGCTTCAAGGATGGCACCGTGCTGGAGATCAAGCAGGAGGAACACTCGGTAAGCGCGGCCGGGCGAAGGGCGTTCCTTGCTAACGCGGCGGCAGTCGATTGATCACTTCATCACCTACTCGGTCATCACGGCCGCCCCCGAGCTGAGCTACTCGTCGGCTCTCAGCACGATCCGGCTCTTCCCCATCACGTCGGGCAAGAACGAGGGCCACACGTACGTGCAGTGGACGGGACATTTCTCCAGCGATGCTGATGCCGGTATGTGGAGCACAATTTCAGCGTCGGCGCCTCCAGCTGGCGCAGGGAACCGGGCCCAGACCGCCACGGGAGAATAGCTGCTAACCCATGAGGCAGGAGTCATCGAGGACGCCAAGTTCAAGCGGCGCGAGGCTCTGGCGGACCTTGCCGCGGCGGTGTCCAAGGGCACAAAGTAGGGAGCTGAGGCCGATCTCAATGGGGCGCGAGATTGGCGGGCACGGTTGCGCGAGAAATGGCAGGTATGGTGAACGGATGGCGAACGGAAAATAAAGTAGCTCTTGCATGACAGCGGCAGCAGGATTACCAGGAAGGCGAAGAAAAAGTACACTACTAGGCAGTGTATATTAAGCGTTGATGACGTACGCAGGGCGTTGAAACAGAATCGCACTGTGTTTGTGTCTTGCATAGATTGCCCCTGGCCACACGCCACGCAGCGCGAATGACGAGTCCTCGCCCCCTTGGCGCCACGACGACTCAGCAACCTTAAACAAACCTTGTCTGGCGATGATGCTGAAACAACGCGAGGATGGCTCGCTGATCGTGGTGCGTCCGGTGTCGGCTGGGCCCGGCAACGGCGGCCGCACGCGCCTCGTGAAACCCGTCGACGCAGCCACCAAACACCCGACCACCTACCGCCTACCGTCCGGCACCACTCCCTGCTGCAGCTCCACCTGACGCGCCAGGCGACCACGATCTGTCCCTCTGAGATGCAGCTCTGCAGCGGGGCGTGCAGCTCCTGGCCCTGCCAAAATTACCCCGGATTAAACCACCATCATCACCCTGCAGCATCCGCCAATGGTGCAATTCACCAAGCAATTGCTGCATTCTTCCATACAGCTGTATGGCCTCAGCGGTCCGTCATTCCTGCAATCTTCGAAACGGCCGCCCCGCTGAGTAGCGCGCGCCGGCGCAGACGCGTAAGCCTCCGGGGCAGCGAGGCGCTTGGTCCACATCTCCATCACTGTGGGCACATGTGCGCAACCGTCGATCTTCCAAACACCCTTCCCGCCCTGTTTCCCGCCGCCGTTCTAAACACAGTAGCCGATCTGCGACAGCAAGGCCCCGAAACATGGGCGACGCGGTCCATTGGTGGACCCTATGGCTCGATCAGGCCCCTATTTTCCACCACACTCCAGCCGCTCAACCGCTGTACAGCCCAGACTACCCCAATAACGCCTCTGTTATGCTGCAACAGGCGTCGTCGCAAGCCGCCACCCCGGCCGTCTGTCCATATCCGGACAAGCCTCTCCGCTGCTCGACCCTCGACTCTGTATAAGAACCTCGACCACCGCCATCTCTAGCTCACCACTCGCAGCAGTCAGCTCATTCTCTCACACCAAGTAGACCGGTCTCTACTCTGCTTTTTTTGCTCTCACCAATTGCTTGACGCAATCTCGCTCACTTCTACTCGTTTTTTGCCCTAATACACTCTACCTCCTCCCAAAACCAAAAACACAATCTTTCAAAAAGTCAAGATGCTCTCCAAGTACGCTATCTTTGCTCTCGCCTCGAGGTAAGTCTTCTCCCCGACTCCACTCTCCCCCCAATCTCGCCACTGACGCCTGCCTCAGCGCCCTTGTGGCCTCCGCCCCCGTTGCCCAGCAGTCCGGCGAGTCCGGCCAGCAGGGCGGCCAGGCCGCTGGCACTCCCCCGGCCGGCGGCGCTTCCGGCAGCTTCCCGACCCCCACCGGCTCTTTCGGTGGTTTCGGCCAGGGCGGTCAGCAGACTCCCGGCGCCGGATTTGGTGGACACGGACACGGACACGGTGGCCAGACTCCTGGCGGCTCTTTCCCGACCGCTTTCCCCTCGGGCGGCTCGTTCCCCACCCCCGGTGCCGGCGGTTTCGGTGGCCAGCAGGGCGGCTCCAACTCTGACATCCAGGCTCAGAGCGGCTCTTTCCCCACCCCGGGCGCTGGTGGCCAGCAGGGCGGTTTCGGCGGCTTCGGTGGCGCCCAGACTCCCGGCGGTGCTTTCCCGACTGCCTTCCCCTCGGGTGCTTTCCCCTCGGGCGGCTTTGGCGGCTTCGGTGGCCAGCAGACCCCGGGTGCCGGCGGCGCTCAGCCCACTGGTTCTTTCGGTGGTTTCGGCGGCCAGCAGACTCCCGGCGCAGGCGGTGCCCAGGCTACCCCGGGCGCCGACTTCTCTGGCTTCCAGAAGCGTCAGTTCGACGGTGAGCTTCCGGCCAGCTTCTCCGGTCTGCCTCAGGGCACTCCCACCGGTGGTTTCCCCGGCTTCGGCGGCGCCACTCCCCCTGCTTTCCCCTCGGGCACGCCGCCCGCAGGCACCCCTCCCGCCTTCGGTGGATCTTTCCCCACCCCGGGCGCCGACTTCGAGCAGGCCGCCAAGTTCGCCCAGAAGGTCGCCTCCAGCTTCGGCACGCCGCCCTCCGGATCTTTCCCCACGGGTGCTGCTCCCTCCGGTGCTCCCCCGTCCGGCACTCCGCCCGCAGGCGGCCCTGGCGGTCCTGGCGGCCCCATGGGCACGCCCACTGGCGCTCCCCCGTCCGGAACTCCTCCGGCAGGCGGCTTCGGTGGTCCTCAGGGCACCCCGCCAGCTGGCGCCCCCTCTGGCTTTCCCTCGGGCGCTGCTCCCTCGGGCGCTGCTCCCACCCCCAGCTCTTAAGTTCCTCGCTTGACATGCTCGGCTCGACAAGTTTTTTTCCTACGGCATTCTGAAGGTGATGGAAAGGGGACGAGGAGGACGATGATAGCGGTTTGAAAAGAGGGGAGAAGAAGAGAACAACAAAATTCAGGGGGCCTCTTATTTGGTGTCCACGAGTCGTTTGCTGCGATTCACAACCGTCACTCTTTTTCTTCTCACTTTTCTCTCTACACCACTTCAATAACGCATTTGCTCTCGGGGGC
Organism: Lasiodiplodia gonubiensis; assembly: GCA_009829795.1. Classification (NCBI taxonomy): domain Eukaryota; kingdom Fungi; phylum Ascomycota; class Dothideomycetes; order Botryosphaeriales; family Botryosphaeriaceae; genus Lasiodiplodia; species Lasiodiplodia gonubiensis. Next base: position 16,246 of record RHKH01000117.1, read on the forward strand.
TTGGTTTCTCGAGATGGCTTCGGGGCAAGTGTGGGACCTGTACTTGTAGATACTTTTGGTTTTTTCCCTACCAGTATATATAAAACTTTCTGGCTTCGGCCGCTAAAATCTTTTGGTCTCTTTGCTGCTTGTGATTGCTTTGGCTCGGTAGTTAATACGTTACAGTCCCCTCTCGTAGCTGACGGCTAACGTGGATATAGTAAGACCCCAGGTATAACTATTCCAGCTCTTAGAAATATTACATTTGTGGGTATATGAAGCTATCGTCTGGATGTATATGTCGAATTAAAAATTCGACATTCTCGTCTGCACGATAGCTTCAGCTACCCATGACATAAACAGTAAGAACCTAGGTAGAACTACTTTCTTAAAAAATAACACACTTGGGTATTTGAAGCTATCGTCCGGACGTAAATGTATAATTATTAATTCGACATTTACGTCCGGACGATAGCTTCAGCTACCCACGAAACGACTAATAAATAAATTCTGTCTCACCGTTACCATCTTCGTGAGGCATCCATTCCGTCGTTACCATCTTCAAGAGAATCCGCTCTGTGAGTCACTAACGTCCCCACGAGCGCCCGCCCCGTCGTTAACGTCTCCACGCGTCGTTAACGTCCCTAAGAGTACTAACGTCCCCAAGAGCGTCCGCCTCATCGTTAACGTCCCCACGAGCGTCCGCATCACTAACGTCCCCACGAGCGTCCGCGTCGTCACTAACGTCCCCACGAGCATCCGACCCGTCACTAACGTCCCCACGAGCATCCGACCCGTCACTAACGTCCCCACGAGCATCCGACCCGTCACTAACGTCCCCAAGAGCATCCGCCCCGTCACTAACATCTCCAGGAGCATCCGCTCCGCCACAAAGGTCTTCACGAGCATCCACCTCATCTTTAACGTCTTCACGAGCATCCGCCCCATCGCTAACGTCTCCAAGAGCATCCCTACTACCGTTATCGTCTTTAATAGCATCAGTTTCGGAAAGGACAAATTCGATTAACAATTTCCGTGGCGTCTTGACAGAGGTCAATGGTGCAATCAAGTTTCGGTGAGATGTGGTTCAGCACATGGCATGCAGTCAGGCTTCATCCTGGCGCGTGCGAGACGAGCGAATGGCAGGCCCACATTTAACCAGCCCTACTCCGCGCCCCTGCCGCCGCCGTTCATGCACGCCTGATCCCCGCCTTTTTCCCTTTCGTTCATTGCTCCGGCCCCTGCGGTCATCTTGTCGGAGTTTGCCTTTTCTCACGTTTCTTCTTCCCCTGTTTCTCGCTCTCACCCGTCGGCTGCGGCAATCCGTACCTGACGATCTCCTGCGTGAATTTCCCCCCCTCGCAACCCCACTTCCCTTTTTTTTTCCCGTTCGTGTTCGGCGGCGGACTCCTTTCCGCGGTGCCTTCGCACTAACATTTCCCCCCTCGTCTCGATCCGCGTGGGAAAGAAGATCTTTGTTTGGGAATACGAGAAGTTCCAGACTTCCTGGACACTCTTTTTCGACGTCAAGTCTTTCTTGCGCACGGCATTCTCATCGTTCTTTCTAACAGTCACTGCTCATGTGTTGTAGCGTGTGTTGTTTCAACCTCACAGCGGCGCGTCTCGCGTCTACATGTTTCGCAATCATAGACACATTGTTTAAAGCGGGGCGGGGCCTGGATCGCAACACCCCTTTTGGCTGCATGAACAAAGAAACAAATGGTGCATTCTCTCCGGCCAGCCCATCATCAGACCAAGACCCCGCCATCCAGCCAGCCAGCCACGATATCTGCGATCGAGTGCTCCGTGGGAATTTCAGGCGCTGGAAACGCTCTTTGTGCTGTCATTGGCTGGCGAGGGGTTTTGAAGTGTGGTTCGAGCTACTGCACGTCGCAGGACGGCGCTGTTACTGGCTGACTTCTATTTTCTTTTGTCTGACGCGAGCAATGGCGTATTGTTCGCCATGTGAGGGATCTTGTCTGGATCGATTTGTCAATCGGCTTCCCGCGCGTTTGCGTCCAGACAATGACTTCAACTCCCCGCGGACCCCGGAAATTCCGAGACAGTCTTCGCAGCGGGTAGGAGTTTCCGATCTCCTCATATCACGTTATTTTCCTTTTTTTCTTCCCTACTTTCCCTTCCCTCTCCCCTTCCCCTGTCAACTTGACTTTTTTTTTGCAAGGAAGAACAAACACCTACGGTCGCAGGGCCCGCAACCAAGCTCTCCCGCTGACTCGTTCCCACCAACCGGAATCGACCTCCGCTGTGCCCGACAGCCACCCGCTCTCTCCGCCCTGAACTGCCTGTCCTCCCCCTCGGACACATATCCGTAAGTGACGGGTGCTGCAGATCGGTTTGCATCCGCCTCGCTGCCCAAACTTGCCGCCCTCATCACTCCACAAATTTCTTCCAGCCGCACGCTACTACAACGCGAGCGTGTCAGAGATATGCATCGTTGCGTAAGTTGGTTGCCGCGTGTTCTGGAACCGTCGACGACGGATGGACATTGCCGACCGTTGGTTAGGCGCACACTCCACGGCAATGAGGTTCCACTTTTTGGTGGGCAGGCACTAGAGCACCTTTCACTTATATATGCGCCAAGATTAATCATGGGCCGTTTCCACGATAATATACGGCTATATTTTGCGAAGTATTGGTACCATAAGAAGAGGACCCGCGCGCGGTTCTCGTCACAGCAAAGGCAGATGGACTACGTACTGCCTCTCAATAACGCATTGGTTGCGGGATAATTTGTGCCACATGCATTATGGGGTTCACTGTTCTCTTGACAACGACTTCACGGTATCGAGGTTATATCACACAGTCATGCATTTAGCAATGCCTTGCCTACCACTTGACTCCAAATTTGCAATACACGTATGCTACCCATTCGTTATGTACAACAACCGCATAGCACTAACAGAATGGAGAAGACAATCACGTAGACCACTTGCAGTAGTTAGGTTGATTGGAAAATTCAGAGGTTGTTTCGCATTTGGGTGTCTATCTGTGTTGTGGGGAAATAGAAGAGGATATTTAGGAAAACCCCCATTCCGGATTGCACCAGCCTTGAGTGTCAACTCCTACCGCTGGAACCATTTTCCCCCCGGAAACGCCTAAATTCAAGAATTTTGTAGGCCTTTTCCTACTGGAGTATCTGAATGCAGCCTTTTTGTCCCCGTGACCGCCATGTTCCCCAAGTCCTCATGCAAGTAGTGCCTTGGCCATACTGTAGGCCTGATCAGTTCGATTTCACTTGCCAGCGACGGAGTCCATCCCGTTCTTTCGACTCTCTGCCAGTGCCTTCAGCTCTTCACCCTTTTCCTTGTACTTGTCCTCACTCTTCTTCAGCATGTCCGTCAAACTGCGCACTTCCTCACGACTCTGGCGTAGATCTTCTTGAAGAGTGGCCGTTTCCTTGTACCTGTCCTCGCTCTTCTCCAACTTGTCCGTCAGACTACGCACTTCACCGCGAAGGTCGCCATTGGTCAATTCCCTTTGCCACTTCTTGATCTTGAGCCGCTCGTTCTCCATGTCCATCAGATTGAGCTTGAGTCTGAGTCCATCGTTCTCCTTACGCAGCACCGCCAGTCTGCGCTCGGCTTCTTGTTGCATTTCGGTAAGTCTCTGCTGGTTTTCGTCTCCCAGTTGCGTCAGTTTCTTCTGGTATTCGAATCGCAACTCCGACAGTTCCTCCCGGTTTTTGTCTCGCAAGTCCGACATCTTCTTCTCATAGGACCCGGTGACTTCAAGAGACCGCTTCTGATCTTCCATGATCTGGGTAAGCGTTAGTAATAGGAATGAGGAAAGGGGGGGCATGTTCGTTTAGTACGAAGGTCTTGACTTGATCGTATGCTGCCTGAACCGCCTGATCCTCAGTAGTAGACACCGTCGTGTTCGGAATGGCATCCATGGTTGGGGTTGTATTGGTACGGGTGGGAGAGTTGGACTTGAGGAGGAAATTCTTGTATCTAAGATCCGTATGCACTCCAGAGTGGAGTGTAAGAGTGATGGAGTAGTTTTAAAGAATCAAAGGTTTATATAGACCGAGACCCTTCGAAGTGGGCACATGAACAGCAATACAGCTAGACCTGATCTGGACATCGGGTCACCCGGCGTACGATTGTGGCAGGAGCTGGATCTGTTCGATTTATCTACGATTCTTCTCGCGTTATCTACAGTTCTATCGAGTCAAGTACAATTCCGTCTAGTTAAATCCAATTTTCGTGTCGAGTTCAATCCAGTTCTCGTGTTGAGGATAATTCTGTAGTGTCGAGTTATCTACAATTTTGCTAAGGTATTCCATAGTTTTACCAAGCTTTTTGCAGTTGACCGAATTATCTACAATTCTGTCGAGTTGTCTGCATTTCTTAAGTCCATTTTTGTTCGATTCGTCCCCACGTCTTAAGTTCATTTATTCGATAGAGATGTAGATAAATTAAATCGAATAAATAAACTTAAGAAGTGGGTATACGTTTATATTATCTACAGTTTCGTTCGGGTTAACGCTCTTAGTAAGTCCAACTCGAGGAGTGCTAGCTCTTGTTAAGTTTAATTCGATAAGTAGTGGCTTATGTTAAGTTTAATTCGATGAGTGCTGGCTCTTGTTAAATTTAATGAGTGCTGGCTCTTGTTAAATTCAATGAGTGCTGGCTCTTGGTAAATTCAATGAGGAGTGCCGGCTCTTAGTAAGTACCTTTAGCATGATAGCTGTCACATGAAGGCAAGTTGCCTGGCCGTTGCCAACCTTGGTGGGGGCATTCATGGTCGCACCTTCGTGATTGGTTTGTCTTGCCGAAACAGGCACTTTCCACGAGGTCGTCGTTGCCTTCGGTCTCTGATTATCCTGATCAGGACTAGTTTATATCATGGCCCATGTGCTCGCTCACACAGGCTTCGACGTATATAAACCTACTGTCTTCCAATCTCCGCATCACTCCTACCACCACTACCTTCTCATCTCCAAAACCGTCTTATCATCCCGAACGTCCTCCAAGCCACCCAATACTAGACTTAAGCCCAATACCACTCGAACCATGGACTCTCAAGACACTGGCCAGGACCAGCTCAACGACCCTCCTGTGAACGAGAAGACGGTCAAGGTCAGGGCTGAGGACTGGCAGAAGATTTGCAAGTTCTCCGAGACTGTACTACTCATGATCTTCATCCACATACTTGAAAGATACTAACACTTTGCCAGATGGTCAATGTGTGCCGACTGTATTCGGCAGCCTCTTCCGAACACGGCAAGAAGGAGAAGAAGCTCCAGATGCAGCTTGCCGAGGTGCTCATAGACCCTGAAGCATTTGAGGGATTTGTCGATGACTACGCGAGGCTCAAAATCAATCACGCTGGCTACCAGAAAGTTATCGATGACTTAACGGAAGCCAACAAGAACTTGACGGAAGCCAACAAGGGCTTGAAGAAGCAATTGGACGGTCAGACCAGCCAGCACTCTAGCGTGGATGGAGGACAGGAGGAAAGGGAGGACAAGCTGGAGGAGACGGAGGACAAGGCTGGCATGGAAGTGGGCGAGGATGAGGTTAAGGAGATGGCTGAGTCCATGGAAAGAATTGCGGCGGAGTGGGCGGTGAAAGTGAAGGCAGACTTGGCACGGGCTGGGTGAAGAGAGGGCTTTTATCCTATTAGGAAAGACCCCTCATATGGCGTTATCACTTCGTGGTTCTCAGGGAAATACGGTTTCAGGGACAGAATTGGCATTCAGGATTTTAGTCGGCTCTGAAAAAAATGGTCTTTCGATAGCCTCTTAATTGCAATTGACGGATTACTTCTTTCTAAGCCGGTACTACCGCTCTTTGAATCGCTAGAGTGTGGAAGCTGCCAGAAAAAGCGTTGCTGTAAGAAATTGATAGATAGTATGCTCAATTGTGACAGGAACCGATGACAAGTGGGTCGTATCAGAACTCCGAGACCGACAGGATAGAGGTAGGGTGACGTCACATCATCTGTCTTCATGCAATCGCGTATGCTAAGACGGAAGGTTTATCTGACACTCTGTGCAGCGGCCACGCAAGACGATAGCGCTGCCCGTGGAGCCTTGACTTACCAGCGGTCACCAGCGGCGCCCACCTGGTCGGATAGCACTGCCGGGGCCTTGACTTACCAATCTCACCAGCGGCGATCACCCAGTCCGATAGCGCTGCCATGGGACCTTAACTTACCATCGGCGATCACCCGATACGACAACGCTGCTCGAGGGGCTTCTAATAGACCAGCAGTCACCCGGCACGACAACGCTGCCCGTGGGGCCTTGACAGACCAACGATCACTCGGGACGATAGCGCCGCCTGTGGGGTCTTAACATACCAACGGCGGCTCGGGACGTTAGCGCTGCCTGTGAGTCCGCTTGGGACGTTAGCGCTGCCTGTGGGCCTTCAACATACGAGCGGCCACTCCCGCGGGACGATATAGCGCCACTCGTGAGCCTTCAACGTACCAGGACTCCATCAAAAGGTTCTTTTTCTGGACATGTTCATGACGAATAATGATGCCATTAATCAACTAGTGTTCAGTGTGATTTCACGCAGGATGCGCGCTGAGGAGAGAGTAAACAAGAAATTTTCCCATCCCGAAGACCCCATTTTTCAACTGCCAAGTCTTGTCTCAAAACTGGCTTGAATCCAAGATGTGTCTGCAGTCTAGCAATATGGCAGACCTTTCCCAATGTGTCAATAAATCCCCAATTCCTTCAGATACCAATTTCTTTTTCTTCCGTTCAAACTGGAGAGCATGCTTTATAGAATCTTAGCAACAATGCATGCCTAAACTGTCTTATTTCGCTTGGGCTCCGGAGCATCCGCATCCTCCGAGGGTTCTTCGAGCTCTGCCAAGACCTCCCTCATCCGCTTAGCGGTTCTCTGTCGTGCTTCCTTCGACTCCTCTTGCATGGTCTTAATTGTAGCTTCTGCATCGCTCAAGCGCTTCTCAAGTTCTCCAATCCTGTTGCTCTTTGCTTGCAGCTCCTCCTCCTTCGTGGGCTGATCATCGACTCTGAAGATCTTGCGAAATTCTTTCTCCCAGATTGCATCCAGTCGCTGGTGGTAGTCATTCCCTTGTCCCCTGAGCTTATCCTTGTCGTCGTTGGATTTCTTGAGTTGACCAATAAGCGCTTGGTTTTGCTTCTTCACTTCGGAAAGCTCGCGTCGCAGGTCTCGAAACTCCTGAGCCTTTCGGATGGCCTGGAAAGCTGTTAGTCATACTCGAGAAAGGAAGTGAAGTAGCTAGGGCCTCTTACCACGGCCGAGATATGCTCTTTGGCTTTCTTGAGTTCATCATCATCCATGGTCGTAGTGGAATGATGGTCGGACTGCATGATGAAGATCTTGCCTGCTGCCGACGTATGGATTGAGGTTCTGAGGAGTTGTTGCGATGGTGGACGGTGACAGGTTTTTAAGCAAGATGGCTCAATGAGCGAGCACCTGAGCCGCAGTGGAGCTAAACCCATTTCAGGCATGGACACGATTTCAGCAGGTGCGGTCGAGCAGTATGCATGTGAATCACGAGGGCACGTGGTGTTGCCTAACGACCTCTACACCTGCCGCAAAAGCTGTCACATGTTTTCGTGGCGCTTCACCTATCATTTGACGCATCAAACATTTTACATCATCCGAGTTCCTCCAAAAAAGGCTGCAGCACCTGATTACATAATGTTCTACGAGAGACCGCGGACTACAATTGATATACAGAAGCCGGCAAAGCAAATATTATCGGTTCTTAGCTGCGAAAGACCTTTCTGACGAATCTTCACGCCCTGACCTACCAAGCTGCCACTCTGTCCGCGCGTGAGAGCAGAGAACGTTAAAGCCAATCTCACCTCCACCAGACCCCTGTCGCACCGCCTCGGGATTGTCGGGCTAATGCGAGTCGGTTTCGCTTATTTATATCAGCGAACTTTGTCCCTCAGCTCGCCCCCCACCACCACACCACCACCCACCCTTTTCTTGGCCTCCCGCTCAGCAGCGCCCAATGGCAGCTACACTGAAGGCTGGACAATCCCTAAGGGGCTCTCTTGATACGTACTCCGTGACGAAATCGCTCCACAGAAATGTCTGGATGGCGACGTAAGTTTACTGCTTACCTTGCATGTGCGCATCTTTAATCGTATCTAGTGGTGGGCGATGTTCAAGAGACTTTATCGTGAAAACTGCCCTTCCGAACCGCTTGGAAATCGAGCGAGACATGCTTCGGCGCTTCCATGGCCATACGTCTATTCGGCAATTGATCGACGAGATCGCAGAACCTCCGGCTCTAGTATTAGAGCACCTTGATGATAATCTTTTAGCTGTCTCCAACTCCTCGAGGCTCACAAGATCAGAACTCAAGTTCGTCGCAAGGAACGTTCTCGAGGCGCTCCAAACGATCCATAACATAGGACTTGAGCACACTGGTACCTGCCCATTCCAAGCAAGTTGTGAACAACTACGCTGACAATTGTAATACAGACGTCAAGCCAGACAACATACTTGTCAGGCTGGACGACGGCCCAATGCGAGTCACTGAGGCCAAGCTGGCCGATTGTGGTAGGCAAACGACTCCGCTCATGTCTGGTATGTGGACCACTCACACCCGGTAGGAGACATGTATCACGTCCCGCCGGACGTAGATCCAAAGGAGGAAGGACATGACATTGGAGCCCCTATCTTTCGCAGTCCGGAAGCCATGCTCAATCTGCGGTGGGGCACGCCCACTGACATTTGGTCGTTCGGTGCTACTGTACGTACACAATCGTACCACGGTTTAAACCCTGCTGACATCATCTCGCGCGAAGCTTATCAGTCTAATATGGGGTGGAGGTTGGCACATCTTTAAGCCTGACGGCTTCTCGCCTGATGATGACGACTACTTGGCGAATGTCCTCATCCAGCAGGTGAGGATTTTCGGGCCGTTCCCTCGTACTTACGTGGACCTTGCTGACGATGAGAAACTCGATGTCTGCGCGGCTGTCCAAAATAACATTTGGGAGAACGAGTTGAGCAAGCCTTTTGAAGTGGCTGATGACAAGGAACTTACAGTTCAAGACAAATTTTTTGTCTTGAAAATCATGAAGCTTGATCCGAGGGACCGACCCACAGCCAAGCAATTGTTGGCGGATGAGTGGTTCGAAACGTAGCTAGACTTCACCATATACCATCGTCGTAGGTAATATACTGTCTCCGCTCTTTCATAAAAAAAACATGTGTGGGTAGCTGAAGCTATCGTCCGGGCGAGAATGTCGAATTAAAAATACTACATACACGTCCGGACGATAGCTTCAGCTACCCATGGTATGAGCGAATAACAGGATTTTCAAAACTAAGATTTAAACCTTTCCAAAAAAAAAAAAAAAAAAAAAAAAAAAAAAA
>RHKH01000117.1:25731-107016 GCA_009829795.1 Lasiodiplodia gonubiensis
TGTCGAATTAAAAAGTTCAAGTGAGCTTGACCATATCTTCGAAAGTGTGAAAGAAAGAAACAAGGAACTCTCGAGACCTCCATTGTTGGATACTCCCAGGCAGTTTCTTCAACCATTGCAACAACACCAAAGGATTGCTCTTGGTCGTCTTTACCAATGGGAGCGCTACGAAGAGGGCAAAGGCGGAGTCATCGCGGACGAACATTGTGCCAGTACTATGTTAAAGGAATGGTTAAGTCGAGGACGCTGCTGTAAAAAAGAAGTCTTAAGAGGTACCGAGCATAAAGTGGTAAGCTAAACCCGTTTAGGAAACAGCACGGTTGCATATTACACACGGACACTAACTAATAGATAAGGGCTGATCCTCAGCCGAATCATATTCTAAGTTCCGTAATAAATCCTCGAATGGCGTTTCGGAGCGGTCATCGGATACTTGCGTTTCTGGTGATTGTTCAACGGACGTCCTGGTTCGTTTCGTCTCTTTCTCCAAATCCTCCGCTCCAGGTCGCTTAGAACCTTGCCTGTAATCATTTTGGCCTGCCTGACAGTACATCTTCTCAAGAAAATATAGTCGTAGGTTGGAAGGAGTTAGGCTATGCTCTTGGATGGGTTCGTCGATGGAGAGGCCGTGCTTGGTAATAAGCTGGATAAGGCAGATGGGGGCGGTATCATTCCGACTTTGTGGCTGCTAATGCTTATGTCAGGACCATTTTCAAAGGGCCATGGAGCGAAGCTTACCATTTCCTCCCAGGCTGTAATCTGCTGCTTGTAGTATCCAGAAGTACTGCACTTTTGAATTGTATGCTCTGGGACCGAAGTCCACCTTATTCCGCCGGTCGAAACTTCGCCATATGTCCAAGTGGAGCCACCAAAGGCCAACAAGGTTGTCGCAGTCTCAGGAATATTGGGGATCTGGTCCTCTTTTACTGTAAAATAATAGCGTATCATTCCTCGCCCTTCCAATCCGTCAAGACAACTCTCATGGTTGTTCCTGCGAATATAATCTCGCAGATCCGTGAGGAGATCCGAAAGTTCACCGGAAACGCCCTCTCATGTCTCGTCATACACAAGAAGCAAGGCAACGTCGACCCGACAGAGCTTACCTTTGATGATATCAGCCCATTATGATGTCGTTATTTGCTTGTACCATTGCTTGGAGATAGAGTTGAAGCGCAAGCTCAACCACGAAAGGAAGCAAAAGCTCCCGATACTGGGTGAAGACGCTTACTTACACAGAGTCATATTCGATGAGGCGCACGCCATCAGCAACTACAATGGATTTCGCCACAAAGCGGCGTGCCACGTGAAAGTGATTCACCAACTCTTGATGACGGGTACGCCGTTTCGTTCGTCAACGTACAATATCTACGCATATCTGAGACCTCTACGGATAAAACCGTGGGACAACCTGAAAATTTTCCATAAGGTAGGCACCTGACTCAACTTGACTCACGCATAGGAACTGACCAATATACAGTTCTTCTGCTGCAAGAAGAAGCAGGGTCCGGGATTTTCCAGCGATGAGCAACAGTCAAAGCTACACGAGCTTCTAAAGCCGCTGGTCATAATAAGAGATACTCCTCCGCCGCCGCCCTTGCCGTGGAGAATCCACATCCAGGTGCCGGAATTTTAACCGGCTTCCCTTTCGAGGGACGGCGCGCAAGGCGCACTTTAAATCGGAGTTTCCCTATCTCTTAGGATCGACTAACCCGTGTCCAACTGCTGTTCACACGGAACCTTTCCCCACTTCAGTCCTCAAAGTTCTCATTTGAGTATTTGCTACTACCACCAAGATCTGCACTAGAGGCCGTTCGACCCGGGATCACGCCCAAGGCTTCGTCACGGGCCTCCACGCCTGCCTACTCGCTAGGGAATCGTAGGGCGCTGGTGGGCGAAGTCGTCAGTACCTGCGTAGCGAGGCTGCGCTACTTATTACAAAGTAAAGTTTACTTGGATTAGTGAGTTCCCTCTGCCTTGAATAGGACTTGATTGTATTTGGAATTTAACTAATGGGTTCATCGGAACTAATTGATTACCTGTGTGTTGTGGCTCGCCTCGTCTTTATCTCTACTCGGAATCGCTCTCTTCGGCTACGGTGGTAGCCTTGCTAGCGCTCTTGCTCTTCCCTCTAAGCTTGGCCTGGGAGCCTCGCGTAGAGACTCTACTGGCCCTAGTCGTCGGGCCCTCCCACTTCTTCTTCTTCGCGCTTCGAAGGTCGGGAGAGAAGGCGCCACTACCTGGGGTGACGCTGACAGCCTCTAATATAATGTCAGATTAGGCGAACGGTAAGATCAATAGGAGTGCGCCACTGTGCTTACTATCTTGGATCTTGCTGGGCGTCACGGGAGCGGCGTTGGGCTTGGCCTTCTTCGACGCTAGAGTGCCTGCCTCGGTATCCAGAGCCCTCTTCTTTGACGTCTTCTCAGGCACGATGTTAGGCGCAGAGCATTCCGAAGCGGAAGAATCAGCCTCGGAGTTGTTCATGTCCGTCTCGGTAACGGTGGCGACTATTTTGTTCCTCTATTAGTATAGTTAATAACTTCACTGGAATGAAGTGGTGCTTACTGTTCAATATGGCGGCGCATAGGTCATCGACGCGATCGGGGTGCTTCTCCTTGAGCTGGTTGGTGAGCTTAGTGACCTAAAAGGTATTAGCAATGTAATGGCGGCAGCGTCTGCGCGGCAAGCAGAGAAAATCATACCTTAGCGATTAGAGCGTCTCCATCCTCTTCGGCCTTCTTGACAGCCAGGTAGCTCTTTAGAGCTTTGAAATTCTTGCCGGCCGATATTGTGGTTGTGCTCGGATGGCACTATGGATGTTGATGTGGAGCGGTGATCGGTAATAGGGCGCGTCGCGCGGTATTTTGTTTTTATTTTAGCTTATCGCCCGCTTATTGCTGGCGTAACACGCGCTAATGGAGGTTTACGGTCAAGATGAGCTTCTGCCACACGAGGAGGAGATCAAACAAGTGAAGACATCTGAAGCTGACCTAGCCGCTGTAGACGAGTATTTGGAGCAGTTGGCCGTCTTCTTGGTGGGCGATGACAACGCAATGAACCCTTGGCAGGAAATCATGAGAAAACGCCAGGTCGCTGTCCACAAGTATCTCCTTCCCGGCCATGGCGATACGATAGACTGGAATGAGATCACCACAGAGCCTCTTCTAGGGTCGGAAGACGACAAAACCTGGAAAGCGTTTCTGAAGGAAGCGCCGAACGCAGGAAACTGGGAATCAAACTCAAGGTTTGATGCGATGGCTGAGGCATGGGTATCAGGCCAAAAGAAAGACTCGCATAGGAAGACTCTCATCTTTGCCGAGTGGACCCGAGTCCTCGATCTCGCGGAAATTCGACTGAGCATGCCGGATGTCCCCACTAGAGGCAAAAGGCCCTTGATTCTAAGGTTGGATGGCAGCCTTAGTGCTATCGCCAGGGAAGCTGCATATCAGAAGTTCTCGGCACACGATGGGCCGTCGATAATATTGATGACCATCTCGTTGGGTGAAGGGCGAAATATGACAGCGGCTTCACACGTCATTCTCCTGCACCCGACATGGACTCCCGCCGTTGAGATACAAGCCATCTCCAGAGCTCATCGCTTTGGACAGGAAAAGAAGGTTTTGGTGACCATCATCTCCTCTAACATGCCGATTGAGGCAGAGCGGATGGCTCTTCATCGAACAGAGAAAAGAACACACACCAACAAGATAGTTGATGGGGATAAGAGGCAGCTCATAATGGGCCACGATGATTGAATAGGTAAAAGAGAAGAGTGGATTGTTATCACTAAGAAAGCTACCTAAGAAAGCACTTTTTTATAGTCTTGCTCTTTCCGAAGAAGTCGCTCCAGGCAAGAAAAACAGCTGACCACCGGCCAGCTAAGGCTAAGGAGCCATCTGCCGTCAGGGTTGTCTTCTGAGATGTTTTCCCATCCATTCCAGGTCTTAGGAACATCATTGTAAAGCTAGAAGAGTCTACGCCTACCGCTCGACTCTAAGGACCTTTCTTCCCTTCATGTTGAAGGAGTATGTCCATCAACTCCCGTGCTATGTCCTTGTATGTCAACTTCATCTTTTCCGAGAACACTTCCCGCGACGTCTGTTCGAATGCTTGGAAGTCTCCCGAATGCTTGAATTTGTCAACCAACCGTGCGTGTATCTCTTGGAACTCCGACTCGGTATCCGAACCGTCACCCGACGCCTGGATGAGTCGATCGATGAAAGTTGCCAATCGCTGTTCCATACTGTCATCGGGAGTGTTGTGCGGATGGGACGATGAGATCCAGGATGAGAACAGGCTCTTGTTTTCAACCGGTAAGCTCATGAGATCGATATTCTCTTCTTCCTGGTTTGCATGGAGTTTCTTCTGGAGTATGGTTCCAATGTCCATGGTGATGCCGATTGAGTGCAGGTGGGTGCTTGTCTCTTCAAGCCACTTGAAGTCGCTATCCTCTAATGTCAATTGTGGATTCCGGATAGCATAGGCGTAGAAGCGGCGGTAGAACTGCGTTATCTCTGCTGGAGGTGGTTCTGGCCAATACATTTTTGCGGAGTCTCCAATCTTCCACTTCCACTCGGTAAAGGACGTGAGAATCATCACCCTTCTCTTCTCCTTGACTATGTCCTCTGGTTCCATGGAGTGGTGCGCAGGTGGGATGTGATACGAAGTCTGGGCAGATGACCTCGTTTCTTCTTCATTGGATCCCTGGCTTGGATGACGTTCATGTCCAGTATTGGTGACACCACCGTCTTGGGTCAAGCTATCGTTCTCTGACGACTCTCTGAAAAAGTCTCGCCACTTCTGGTTAGCCTCTTCGGCTTCATCATCCGAGATTTGGTCCACGATCTTGCGTATGTGATCCTCGTGTCGGCGCCTCGACGTTTCAGAATAATCGGAAAGCTGTGAGACATTGCAGTTGAGCGCCAATTGCCTAACGATGAAAGTGCAGAAGGATTTAAAGGAATTGTCGTACGGTTGGCTGGACTTGGAGAGATCCTGCTTTTTGGAAAAAGGCCATGGTAATTGCAGGGAATGCAGGTTGTGAACCTTAATGCCGGCCGTAGCTACGCCTTCACTTGTCAGATCGACTTTGAAGTAGGACACTTTGTCAACGCGGCTTGTCGGAGACAATACAGCGTATACCCTTGTTCTGCTTCCATCCGGCTCAGACTGGTAAGCCATGTGGATGCCTGGTCGTTCTACCTTCCCATTTCCTATGGGTGGAAATGCCACCCACTGGACAAGGTCGGGAGATGGGAGCCTGTGCAACAGTTTGGCATCATGTTCCGACTTGGCGAGTGTCTCCACCGACTGTTCTTCTTCGTTCGGATGATCAGAGCTGGGAGATCCCTCAGTCGACGGGCTCGATGAAAATCTGAAGATATTGGCGGGAGGTTCCGAGGCTAAGCGTCTATTCGACATTGTCACGCTGGCTGTCTTGTACGAGTGTCGAGGCGCATCCGACAAGATTTCGAGAAGGGCTGAGGTATCTTGATGTTGCTAGGGTAGTGGTTGTCTGATGGTGTTGATTGCCACAATGTGAATCGTCGTTTGATGCTGCGCCGGAGTCAGTTGAGGTTGGAGGAGATGTAAGGCATCTCTAAGACTCAGGTCATACAGTTGCGCAAGAAGCAGCGGAGGTGGTGATGTCGAAGACTGACGTAGATGTCGGATTAGACTGGGCTGTGCGGTGGGCGGAGCGGTGAAGACGGTGGTGTCGAAGGTTGACAAAGTTGATGTTGTCAGATGAAGTACGGTGAGCGGAGCAGCGATAATCGCGGGCTGACGAAGGTGGTGATGCTGATAGAAAGTAGCGCGCCGGCGGTGCCAAGTAAAAGGTCAAGCATCGGCGAAATGTTGACCCTCACTCAGCTGGCGAACGAGCTGATGACGTAAGTTGTCTGTAGATGACCAGGTGCCGGCCAGAATCTTCCCTATGCCTGCGAGTTGGACAGTATCCTGCCTCTGAATGATGCTGCCCGTTTTCCTTAGAGGCCCAACTTCCTTGCCTCTGAATGAAGGCCGTACTCTTATGATGCGTAACCTGCGTCGCGGTCCGGAGTTTGGCAGAGTAAAAGGTCGGATTGCTAATAAGAAGCGGAGGAGCAACAATCGCGCCAGCCGAAGGCATCGCCAGGCCATGCCAAGCCGGCGACACGATGACCCGGCAGGTCAAGTAGGCACCCATGGTCGCCATCTGCTTGCCTTCCGATGACGTACTCCTATCTGAGTGCCCTTAATCCTTTGGGATGCCTCTGCCACCACCATCCTCATCCTCGTACCACTATTCTCCTCGACCCTCTCTCACTCCTCTGATAGCTGTTCATTGTCATCCTACCGCCTCTGCCGTTATTATCCTATCACCCCGACCACTGTCATCCTATCTCCTCTGCCACTATCGTCCTGTCACCTGATCCGGCTATTAACGACGTGGGCAAGGACACCTCACGCATTTCATATACCTCATCTTTTCCAACCTACTCACGACACTTCCATCAGAACCAAAACCACCATCTGACCAGGACTTCAAGGTGCCTCCCTGCAACTCCCACACACTCTACCATCATTCAACCACTGCCAGAGCAATTACCGGCACATCATTTTTCTCGCTGATATAAAGAATGACTATCAAACCCGACCCCTTGAGACTAGACTCAGTAGCTTCTGTGTCATAGAGACCTTGAGTCTGTCAACCACTATCCACATCCTGGTAGGGATTTAGAGCCCTTTTCAGCCCAAGTGCCACCGCCGCGCAATCCATTTCTCTCCCAAGTGTTGGCTTAATAGAATGGGAACCCATCGCCCAAATTCCCATGTCTACCTTATCGGTCTGATTGTTTTCGTCGCAGCCACATTGTAAGTACGCTACTGAATCCTCTGCCGCTTGGGGCTCGGAGCCTCAATATTTTCCTCCCAATACTTCATCGCTTGCTTCATCGCTTGCTTCATAAGCTCCGTCCCCTCCTTGATCACCCTCTCACTCCCTTTTAACTTCTGTTCGACCTCCCTTAGTTGGTCTTGCAACTGGAGCAGCGTCGTTCCTTGAATAGCACTTTTACGACGTTTCTTGTTACGCTCGGCTTCCAATCTATCGATTTTCTTGTGACACTCGGAAAGCTCCTTCTCGGATTCTTTCTTGCATTCTTGATGCCTTTGTAAGGCTTTTTCTGCCTGTCAAATGTAAGTAAGAGTTCAAAAATTAGACTGGAAACCTTCATCTTACCGAGGTTCTGAAGGTCTTTATGGTGTCAAGTAGGCCTTCGCTGAGCCCAGAGCTATCTTGCAGCGGAGTCTGCAGGCTTTCGTCGTTCGAATTCTGCGTCGCTACAGCCTGGTTGGTTCTGAGCCCACTGGTTTTGAGCTTTACTAAGAGACTTTTCTTTGTTGTTGTTGCTGACTGCTTCCTTCTGGCAGCTGCATCAGCTTGCAGATGAGAAGCGCTCTGACCAAGAGGACCAAGCTGGATGCGGGGCTTTGGGATGGTGTGTGGGCGCAACGGCTCTCTACAGCCAATCGAGGCTTGCGTGACTGTCGTTGACTGTTCATTCTTGATCTGAGCCTGTTCTGCCGACCTCGTAGAAGTTGTGTCCACAGAAGCTTCCGCAGTGTTCCCAACAGCTGTGCTGGAATTTGACGAGCCGAGATGGTATTGGTGCGCATCATTGTCTGTAGGATTCCGAGAAGAGTTCGGAGCCATGGTTACTTGGACGTAACACGTAGGCCTTTCAGGGTTCACTGGCTTTGAGGGTTGTTTGGGGAAAGGCTTCGCATCAGAGGATGAGGAAGCTTCCATGCTGAGGGATACTTTGGATCGGTGGATCTGAACTGGAGAAAAAAGAATTCCGAGTATTAGTGAGTGATTCTGACTTCTAAACATGGTAATGAGAGCAATTGCCGACTTTCTCAAGACGAGTGCCACTTGCTCAGATGATGTTGCAGAATAGGAAGGTCATACCTACCTAGCTCATGTCCAACAGTGAAGAGAAGTGTCGATATCAGGACTTTTGCGAGAATGCTGAGTGTGAAGTGTCAATCTAAAGGTTGCTTTTGAATGAGAGTGAAGGACCGGGGTGAGGATTGAGAAAGTGTGCCACACTTCACTTACAAGGTGGCTGTTGGAAGAGCTTCGCTAATGCGGGATGAGAAAGAGCTTGCGGTCGATGAGCCTACGGAGTGCCATCGATGAGAGGAGCGACACGGCTTAGCAGCAGATGCTTTGTGTTATGAGCAGACGGGTCGGCGTTGAAAATTTGGATGAAGAGTGGAGGAGCAGCAATGACGGCGGCAACGATGATATGGCCACCCAGAGCACGACACGCTAAGCCTAATAAGACCTTTGAAACGATGAATGAGCAGGTGCGGAGCACTCGAGCAAATCACCGGACTTGAATCAGGCACCGGACGGCTTATCATGTGATTGAAGATGGATGAAGAGGTCACGTAGGCACCTGCCCTTTGGCAACTCGGCTCGCTTCCTGAATGGGTCCGAGCAAGTCACCCAGCCAGAGGATCACCGTGCGCATCCCATTCTGTGCCTGTCGTCCTCTATAAAACATCCTCATACTGCTATCCTTCCGCACCAACCTCAAGAAACGTCACCTCACCTCCACCTCACCTCCTGGGTACGGCACTCACCCGCCTTTGCTCGAAATTGCACATACTGACTTCTACAGATTGCAGTGTTCCAACAACCTCATTTCAATTCAAGTACCATCTTGTAGCCAACATGCCCTTGGGCAGCTCTCCAACCTCGAGGCTGCATTTCAAATTCAAAGGCTGTCCTCCGGCGTCGTCATCCCCCACTCCGGACCCGGCCACCAATTCTTCCGGCTCACCTCAGGCACTCGGATCGAGCTCTTCAGCTCCGACAAAAGCTCCGTCCACCTCGAAGTCTTACTCCCCTCCAGCCCTGCCTCCGAACTTGGTTCTAGAACCGGAGGGGTATTACACCCCTCCTGCGTACAGGTCGATGTCATTTGAAGACATGAAGAAAGAAGCGTGGCGAGTCATGATCATCGATCAATTCATCAGTTGTGGCTGGCGCATTGAAGACGCTTTAGACAACAGGTGGGTGGCCCTGCCAGAAGAGGATCTACTTGCTCTCCATCGTCGGTTCCTCGACGACATGGACAACTTCCCGCTACACAGTCTCACCCCTACCGAGTATCGCTGGCTGGAGGACGCGCGCGACAAGCTGCGATCGATCGGCATCTCGATGAACATACGCGATGTTCTCCGAATGAAGGAAGACTCGAACAGGGCTGAGCAGAACATCGAGTTGCGCGATTTGACGATCGCTGACCAGGCCCTGCTCGACGCCTGGAAGCCTCATTTCTCACCGTGTAGGCCGCTTTACCCGGAGGAGCACCTTCAGAACGTGATAGACCAGTACGAGGAGTCGAGCAAAGATGGTCCCGCGAGCTACGAAGACTTTCAGAAGCTCTGGAAGACGATGGTGGACAAGTTCGAGGGTTCTTCTGATTCGGCGGCATTCCAGAAGAGCGTTTCTGAGGTGATGCGCATGGGCTGGAAGCTGAGGGATCAACAATCTGCCGAGTTGTTGAACGAGTTCAAAGAGCTTCACTTTGCCCTAGGACGCAATCATGGTCAGCAGTAGTCGGGATTTCGGAGGAGCAATCGGCGACCTGCGTTTGGCAGGAAAGCGGTCCAGAATGCCTGCATCAGGAGTCTAAGGCAGGAAGGCGCGTGGAGACATGGTTCTTTAGGAGCACGATCACCCGATATTGATGCGCTCACCTTGGGCGGGATTTCTGACAGTGCGTACGCTTTCAGCGTTGGAGGAGCCAAAAATCTGGAGTTTCAAATAAAATTCGATAATATGGAGGCTCGCTTAAAGAATTAAAATGACCAATTAAACCCTTTTGAAGCTGTTTCGTCTTCGTGGGTTTGTGTAGTTTGCAGGAGACCATTAGCAGTCCACTCAGTTGCCATCTTGTTGACTGGGAATCATAAGTATTGTTGACAATTGAATCTTTCACGTACGACCATAGGTCGCAGAATGCAGGGCTTCCCGTCCGCTCAGCCGTACTTAAGCTGCGAACCGGCCGATTAGTACTCAAGTGGGTGACCATTGGGGAATCCCGGCTGTTGTACGTTTTGCATTTCTTTTTGTGGGGCTGCGCTTAACGTTTTGCTGGCCCAGTCGCTTAGCGAGGTTACCATTTTTGGAATCCACCAACCAAGTGGGCGCTTCAAAAGAACAGATGTCCGATTCCGTGGTTGATGATTGAAATAAAGACTGCTGACCCCACACAGAAGCAGAAGACGTGAATACCACTCGAGAAAGCTTGTGTGGCGACGCGACAAAGGGACGAGCCTTGTACGATGCCTCTCAGCTGATTTTTTCCTTGGTTGTTTGAGGATTCCGTACGGTTTCCTTTGCACCCATTTTCAAGGCGCAGAATATTATGTTATGGCTGGGACGATGTATTGTCTCAGCTCATCAAGACTCTGTCTTGAGAGGATACCAGTTTGGTGTGGAACACGCCCCTGAAATCATCATTGTCCTAACAGCTCGCCTCAGCCAGAAGAGTCTCAAAAGGTGTCGGGTTTTTCTTGGTGCTGAAGCACCATGTTCCGGCGATAGATCGAACGCAGCACATATTTCAAAGGACTGGAGACTCGCACCGTCGATCCAAAGAAACACCTCACGGCAACCAACATCATGCCCTTATTCCGCATCTTTGCCAACACATATTCCCCTCGCAGCAACGATAGTGCCTATAGCACACGTCCTGCTTCACCATCATCAAAGCCGCTACTCGCACCGCAGCTCTCTCCACCTTCCTCATCCGCCACCTCCTTCTGCCCCTCTCCACTTGCTACCCCAGCATCGCCTCGAACAACCTACCGCCGCCTCTCCCTAACGGATATACACCTCCTAACCCGCATCCTCTCGCCTTCCTCCTCCTCCAGCCCCGATGACCTTCACAGGGTCGACAAGAAACCTTCACGGGGTTTAACATCGAGAGAAGGTACCAGCGGCGGGGGCGGCGACGATGATTATGATGGGAACGATAAGGAAAGAATTCCCCCTGTCTCACCTCAGCCACTGCGGTCGCCGCCGTCCCCGACCACGAGCGAAACACTCGGACGCATCCGCACGCGCCTACGCATCGCGGAGCTGCCCGCACACTTGCGGCAGTGCGTGAGCCCAAAGACAACGGCGATAGGTGCGGCAGCAGTACGGAAGATAACGACAACGATGACGACACCAACAAGGATCCTTCGTGACCGCAATAACGGACGCCGCCGCCGCAATCGCCGCTGCCGCTGCCAACGGTCCGGTATAGCTCACCGGCCGGATCATGGCGGTCGTACTGTGCGTACGACATCTTCGTCTTCCGCGGCATATCCTGCACAAGCCAACGAAGGATATGGAGCTGAGGAGGAACAGGATACAGGCGGAGAGCTGTACACTTTCCACACCGGCCTTGATGGTGGGCTGTTGCGAAGTGTGCTGACGTTCGTGTGGAAGGAGGCTGATGCGTGGGCCTCTGGTCTGGGGTCGATTGTCATGGATGGTGAGGAGGACAATGAGGATGGAGAGGCTGTACGGGTCAAGGAGGTACTGGGGCGGCTCGGGCGAGCAAAGAAGGAGCTGGTCTCTGGGTTCGAAGACAGGCGACGTATAAAGGGTGATGAGGTGAGGAAAGAGGTTGGCGCAGCGCCGCAGGGAGCGTCGTCGCCACTGTCAACGCCATTATCATCATCTTTCTTGTTCCCATCAGCATCATCAAGCTCTCCGCCGCGCAGCGCTGCGCCAGGAAGCTGTCCTGCTGGCTTTTCTCCGTTCTCATCCTCACCTTGGGCACCCTCTCCCACGCCGACTACACCTTCGTTGCCTGGGAGGGCATCGTCTTCGAGCCTCTGCAACGCCTGCCCCGCTTGTGTCCTCACCTGCGTCGGCAGCACGCCGGCCCTCATCCTAGCGCTGCGCATCTCGCTGCTGGCGTGGTGCCGGTGGGAGCGCCTGGTCAAGGGGTCGAAGCGGTTGGCGTGGATGGACGGGTGGCTGTGGTGGGCGTGCGTGCGCGAGGCTGCGGCTAGTGTCGGTGAAGGTGACGTTGAAACTGCTGCGAGGGCGCTGTTTGACGAGAGGGTGGGAGGTAGCGAGGAGTTGGGGATGATTTTGAAGGAGAAGCTCAGGCGGACGAAGAGTGAGTGTAGGAAGAACAAGAGGACAGAGAAGCGGGATGGCGGCGAGACAACACTGCCAATTCCGAGCTCGGTGTACTCTCAAAAGGTTAGTATGCTTGTTGCATAAGTCTGATTCTCATGCTGATAGTGCACAGGACGAGAGCGAATCAATCCAGTGGAGGAGACGTGGTAATTTCGCTGCCAGTCTCACCATCAATGTGCCTGCCCAGATCACGACTCGTACGCCACCTCAAATGCACATCCACCCAGCGCTGAGGAGAAAAGAGAGTCGCTTCCGGGAAGAGCTCCATGAACATGTACGCTATCATTAAGAGTGAAATGTTAGAGCTTTTTTCATTGCCAGACCGACGCGGATTCTCACCACTTCCAGACCTGCCGTTCGATCGATGCCCGATGATTGACCAACGTACCAGACATGGCCATACCGCCGGAAGCGCGCGCGGCGGCGTAGATGACGCACCCAAACTCCCAATCAAGGCTCCACTCATCGTCTTCCTCCTCCTCCCTCTTCTTCACATCTCGAGGTCACACAAGCGGGTGGTCCAGTAAACGCTGGAGTCCTGGAGAGCCCGCTCAGAGGATCACCCTCCATCCAGGCGGATCGTAGGCGCATTCCCAGCTGTAACCAGCATCCGAGCCTGTACTATATAAACCGTGAAAGCAAGCGCTTCTGTTACAGCTGGTTAGTGCAACGGAGTTGGCTACGGCCCTATGCCTTGTCACCAGGACCTTAAGAGCGGAAAACCCGGGGGTTTGTGAGCTGTGGGTTACCCGTTTAGGTGAACGCCTGCATGAAGCAGTTCATGAGTTCGATCCTAGCTTGGCGCTGGCGCTGACCTGTGAGGAAACAATTGGGCTGCGGAAGGCGTGAGGATCCTTCACGGTTGCTTTTTTGCTCTTTTGCTTGCCCACACACGAGGGCGCTGACGGACGCCACCCGCTCGTCGGACTCCACCGCCGCGGCTGGGCGTTGTATCGACCTGTAGGCGGCTGCAGCGGTGCTCGGTATGGAGCTTTTTGGTGGCGCGCCGCGTGGCGTCGACCATGTCGCGGCGGAAGTGCTTCTGCATAAGCGCCTCTTCCTCCCGAAAGTCCCTTGTGCTCAGATTCGGAGAATCTGGTTTCTTCTGTAGCTATCCATGACGACAGGCCGGTTCAGATGGCTCCGACTGTTTGTAACTCATGCAGCATCTCGATGCCATGATGGATAGGGCACAGAAGCCGGCACTGAGGAGGACGGTGAATGACGTAGTCCGTCGCGCCTGCCAACAATGGCAAGAACGACTCTGCGTCGCTTCCCAATTTAATATTCGGGCTAGGCTCCAGCGCATCTGCCACGAACAAATGCTCACTTGAACCTCTTCTTCATCCTCATTCTTCTTTCCTGCCGACATTACACGCTACTCTCCTGTCGTACACGCCACCATGCAGTCCGAACCGAACCTACTGCTGAACCAACCCGGTTGCCCATGCGGACAGCACCGCCGCTGTTTTACATGCTTGCTGAATGATGTGCCCTGTTACTCTGGACCAGAGCCCGGATTGGAGTGCTCACGCTGCGCCGAGGGCGGCGGCATCTGCGAGTGGCCTCGTTGCGATGACCACACATTCCATGCTCTCCTACTTGAGGGCATCCGCCGCAACACTGATAACAAGGCTAAATGGTTTGAGTCCGCCATCCGCGCCTTCTACATGGCCGTCATCAGCTGCGGCAAATGTCGGCAAGTCTACTCGTTACGGAGAAGGCACTAGACGCACAAGGCGACTGTCCCAGGCGCACAGCGGGCCGCGTGGAGCAACCTCACTTCCCCCGCCACCAACGACGACACCGATCCCAGCTTAACCTGCACCTGCTGCATCCTGAAGCGCGCCGTCCATGGAGTGGACTCGGTCACTTGCCATCCGAAGACCGTCCGAGAGCAGCGGGAGAACGACGCGTGCGAGTTTGGCACTTTCGGCTGCACCTCATGCAAGGAAGACGGCAATCACTGCCTCACAGCGACGTGTGCGGTCCACGTGGAGAGGGTTCGCCGCTGGGCAGTTGCGTAGCTGAACGGACAGGTTCCGCCCGAGGCCGCGCGCTACTACGCCCGCTCGCTCGACTACGAGATCCGGGGATGTGCGGAGTGCGTCGCCATCAACTCGCATCTTACCACGAAGGGCTGGGTCTTCTACAGGTACAGAGACCTTGGAACCCGAGTGGCCAAGTATCTTGGCGTCGAACTTGACTGCTGCCAGCACATGATGGAACTGACTTCCCGCGTGGATCTGCCGTTATTTGTCGTGCGTGCGGTGCTCGGCGTCCTTGTGGAAGAAGATGGAATCGCCAATGTCGACTTCCCAACTCTTCTGTCCTCGCGCTACAGCCACATGTTTCCCAGTCAGATGCTTGCAAATCTAGTAGGTGGACAAGACTGAAGAATTCTATTTACTGCTTTTGCTGACTCCGATTGCAGTTCAGTGTATAGATTCTCGGAAACGCAGACGAATTGACAGCAAACCAACGAAAAGTGAAAAATAGTGAAAAATATCGAGTGATGAGGGCAAAAAGGACTCTTTCGAAAGGGCTGTTTCGACTATCAATCACATGTTAGCAATGCTGGGACACACATTTACAAGTTGCTGTTGCGAGTAAAGGTGTGGGGAAAAGTTGCTTCTAGCAGTTGCAAGCGGAAAGTCTAATGCTCATTTGACGGATATGGCATTTCAACAAGGAACATTTTAATAGTTCATGATCATCCCAAAGGAAATTCTAATAGCACGAGTAGCTTAACTCATGTCCAGATGCAAGCGTGAAGTTTTCAATGCACAGATATACCCGGACGTTGAACCGCCCACGTATGGCGTAACATCTGTGGTAATACAAATCGTGAAGTCGAAGTCCATTATGTCTCTGCAATTTTATTTGTGAGGAACAAGATATGTCGGCAGTGGCCCAGACACCAATGCACAACTGTCAATACGTCCGGACGGCAGCTTTAACGACTCATGACACGAGCTGAAAACCGCATTCACGCGGAGGAGCCTTCGGCTGCGACACCCCTCCGTAGCGTCAGCCACTCACCTCGAATTCCAATCCCTCCCACGTGCCCCTCTCTCACTTGTTCGAGTCGGATTCTTTTCGCATTCAAGGCTAAGTTTCCGAATAGAAGAACCCGAATATTTTTTTATCCAGAATTTACAGTTGGAGGAGAGGAAGAGGGGGGAAGAGGGGCAAGAGGGAAGAGGGAAGAGAGAGAAAAACGAGGGTATCGGTATACAGAGACTCTAAATACCAAGCGACGAGGCCAAAACAGCAGAACATTGAACCAAAAAAGAAAACAGCCACCAAACCAGCCAGCAGCAGTAAAACCGCCGAGAAAGAAAACAAACCACCCGTACACAAGAGGATCAATGCCAATGCGCGTATACGTGTATATGTGTATATTCTTCCCAACCGGACCGCCAATCTCACCTACACCGAAGGAAAGAGAAGCCTCTCTCTTTTTTCTTCTTCTCATCCCCCTTCAGATTAGGAACTTGAACTTGGCTAATTATCAAACCAAAAGATTCCCGCACCAAGAGAAAAGAAAAAGAAAAAAGCAAAGATTAGAAAGGAGAAGAGAAGACAAGGCAAATAACAACAACAAAAAGGTGAACAAGAAAGTGAAGAAAAGTCATGAACGTTATCCAAGCTCGCCCGACCAATCTTTTTCTTTTCCACTTTTTCCTCCCTGGACCTCTTTTCTGTTCTTCACTTCCCCAGATGGAGAGGTAAAGAGGCCAAAAAATTCCACCAACCCGCCACCTACACCAAAAAAAAGAGAAGCGGCCAAATGACCAACTAAGCAACCAACCACCGCCCCGATTTAAGCAGTCGGAAACACGGTCGCCTTCCACAGCACGCCCTTGCCGTAGATCCGGACGCTCAAACCCGTCGCGATGCGCACTCTGGGCGGCAGCTCTTCCTTGGGTGGGGCCGACTGCAGGCTGACCTGGCTGCCGCCATTGTCGCCGGTGCGGGCGGCGCCGAGCTGCTGCTCGCGCTCGCGCTGGCGGGCTTCGCTCTGCTGCAGCTTCTTGCCGCCGCCGCCCATGATGCTCGAGAACATGCTGCGGCTGCCCGAGCGCTTGCCGTCCTGCTGCTGCTGGGGGCCCTGCGGGCCCTGCGGCGAGCTCTGCTGCGAGTCTTCTTCGCCGCCAGGACCTATGGAGGACACGTCCTTCAGGTCGCTGGTGGCGCTGGTCAGGCTGGCGCGCTCGGCCGACTCGCTGTCGCGGTGCTGCAGGACGCCCTCGGCGCAGGGTTGCGCGAGCGGGGGGATGCCGCTCTCGACCGTCATCTGCTCGCCCATGATGCCGTGGCCGGGCGGGTAGTGCTCGACGACGATTTCACGGCTCTCGAGCGGCAGATGCGAGATGATGTTGACGGTGAGCTCGATGATCGGGGACACGTTCGCCTTCAGCTCCAGGAAGTCCTCGTGGTTCGGGTCCACGACGTACATCTCCATCGTGGCCGTCAGCGACTCATTCAGGGATTTGATCAGGAGTTCGCGGTTGGCCGTCGCCTGCTGTCCGCGGAGCTGCTCTGCGAAGCCCTCTATGGTTGCGAGGCGCCAATTCACTAGCTTGGAGGTGAGAGCCTCCTCTTCTTCCGAATTGGTTGCTATGGGGGCGTTCTTGCGGATGTTGTTATGGCAGCTCTTGAGCTGTTTGGAGAGGTGCTGGTCCAAATCTGGGTGGAAAAACTTATTGAAAACCTCATCCATCAGCCATTTGCTAAGGACAGCACGTCCGACAGCTGTCATCTCCCGCGTGCCGACCTTTACGGCATCGTGGTTGACAGCGGTTTGCAACCAGGGTGGGATTTCTTTCCAGATCTTCCTAATGGCAAAGGCTGCTTGTTTGACAAGACCGTGAAGACGTTCAAATCGAGCATGGTACTCGGTATCATCGAGAGATGTACGCGATTGTGAAAGACGCTGGTGAGCCAGGGTATTCTGCAAAGAATGGACCTGAGACTGCTGCTCAAAGAAGTACCGCTTGACTTTTTGGTACTTCTCGCCTGTAGATAATCAGAACCTCCGTTGAAGAAAATAAAGGCAAAACTTACGCAAAACGTCATGCTCTTTCAACAATGCCGCCACATCTTCGTCGCTCATGTCATTAACAGCACGCTTCGGCGGCGGTGTGCCACGGCCACTCTCATTGTCATTGCCGCCATTCTTACCACCTCTAAAACGCTGGTCTTGCGATCCAGAAGGAACAACGTCTGCGCCAAAGGTCTGACGGTTAGGAGTTTGCTGTGTGAGGTTGGAGTTCTCCCTCGAGGGAGGACCCAGACCTCCCTTAGGAACGTCGGATGCACGTTTATTCGAAGCTGGAGGCATCTGTTCGGTCGGCTGCTGCGAATGACTCTCCTTCACCGGAGTAACAACAAAATCCTGTGTTGAGTGCGGGGCAAGAGTCTGGCTCTGATGGCTCGGAGAAGGGGATGGGGGAGCCTGCGGCGGATGAGGCGTTGGCTGTTCGTGAGAGAGCCGCTGGGGTTGGGGCTGCACCTGCACCTGCGGTTGCGGTTGCGGTTGCGGTTGCGGCTGCGGTTGAATTGGGACACGAACAACGGGCGTAGTAAACTTCTGTTGTTGCGGCGTCTCCGGCGGAATAAACTGAAGGTCCTGCTCCTGCTGCTGCCTGGAACCAGGTCGGCCTTGCTGCTGCTGCTGGTGCTTCTGCTGCTCTTGCTCTTGGAGGCGCTGGTATGCCTGAAAATCAGCCTGCTTTTTAATGTACTCCTGCTGAGCTTGCTCGGAGTCGAATTCGTGCAGGTGCTGCTGGCTCGGCGGGTGAACACCGTCGGCGGAATGCGGGTTCAGGGCCTGGTAATGCTGATTCTGGTTGGACTGTACCTGCGGCTGTTGGGCGTACGACTGCTGATAGTGTGGTGGGGGCGGATTATGGGCGTTCAAGCCACCGTTTCCGTGCGGGTGGGGGCCGTGTTGATACTCGCCCGAATTGCGACCGCGCAGGCTCTGCTGAAAGCTCTGCTGGGTGTTGACACGCGCGAGCGACGCACGACGATACTCGTTGGGGTCGGGGTTCTGGCCAATGGTCGGCGGGGGTTTGGGCTCGTAGTAGGGATCCTTGGCGGGCGGGACAGGTGAGCGTTGCTCAGGCTGGACCAGGAACGGGTCAAGGTGCGCGTTGTGCTCGTCGGCCTCGTGCGATGGTGCCAGCTGCTTCGCTTGCCAATAGCGGTGGTCTTCGGCGACGCTCTGCGGACGCTGGCCGGGGACTTCCTTCTTCCTGACCGATACTCGTCTGCCGAGACCCTTGTCCTTGGATTGCAAGTCGGCGCTGTCCTTGGACGAATGGCCCAGGCCGAGTCTGCTGCGCAGCGACTTCTTCTCGGGGACGGGGTTCACGCTGCGGTCGGGCTGCGGGGTAGTATAGGCATAGGGCTGCGCGCTGGCGCGGTTGACGGGCGTGGCGGGGGCGTCAGCGCCAACGGCACTGGCGGGCGGGCGTTCGAGCGACAGGTTGGAGCTCTGGAGCGATGGCGGGAGCGGCGAGGGATAGGTGCGCTGCTGCGCGTCGTCTGGCTGTCTGAAGCGGTGTTCTGCAACGGGCCGTCAGCGCTGAGTCCAGGTGCCTTGTTGTCGCGCGCGGGGCTTGGCAGCGCGGGCAGCGACTGGACTACCACGTACCTGAAGAGGCCGACGACGCGTAGTCGGTGGCACTGCCCACAGAAGCTTGCGACTTGTTCGACTTGGACCAGAAGGAGGGTTTCGAGGGCATGGCGAGCCCACGACGCTGCGCGCGGCCTGGATTGCGAAGCGCGTGTGGGGCTGGAGAGGATCAGCAGAGAGTCTAAAGATAGGCCGGCGCGTGGGAGCGCTGCAGAGGAGGCTCGCGCGGTGCGAAGCTCTTCTCGAGGGAGTGTACGAGGTCAGGCTGGAGACCGCTGGCGTACAGGAAGCTCGCCGGCAAGGCACAGACTGCTGCGGAGCGGGATGTGGGTAGCTCGACAAGCTATCCTCGAGCGTGTTCCCGCCGTCAGCCGCACGTGTAGGGCTCTCGGGCAGCCGCTGAGGGCTTCAGGCCGGCGCGGAAGAGCCGCAGGCCCCACTGGAGTCTCCATTTGGTGGTGGCAGTGCCAATGCCGCGCCGTGGTAGATCCTCCAGCTGCGCCCAGAGACGAGACCCTGAGCCGCACGCAGAGCCGGCGCGTTGGAGTAGCAGCCATCCACGGCCAGGCACTGCACAGCGAGAGCGCGCTGCCCCGCGACATCCGTGCCCGGCGCTGCGCGACCGCGCCCACGTCTATTTTTAGCGCGCGGAGCAAACACTGGCCAGCAACCTAAAATCCACGCCGTCAGCACGCAGGTGCCGCCCCTCGCCCCATCCGGCCGCAACGCCCCAAATCCGCAATACACAAGAGCAGAAGTCTCTGTTCGACCGTCTGCAAAGGGCCACGACTCACCGGTCCGTCCTACCAGCCCTGCCCGATCTGTCTTTGCGCAGATTCCTCGGCACGTCGCTCGCCCAGCCGCCCGCCGGATTGCCAGACGTACACCGTCGCCTTGACCGGTCCAGGTACGCTGTCAATACTTGCGAGGCGGGGGATCGATCGTTCCGAGAACCGCATTCCGACCGCAGCACCCGCTTGCCCATTTCGAGCCGCTCTGTGATACAACCAGGTAGCATCTGCTTCACCTAGATCTATAATTTTCTCTTGCTCTGCTCGGCGCCGCCGACCACCAATTCTGTTTGTGTAGACGTGCAACAGAGCATCGTGTTCACCCGCGTGGTTCATTCCCGTCGTATGCGGTGGTTCTTGCCCTCCGGATGTGAATATAAATTGGCGTCCACGTTCTCGCCTCGAAGTCTCATCTTCACAGCACTCAATTGATTCAATCTCAACCTAGTGACAAAGTCAATTATCTTCACCATCCATCACAATGTTCTTGTCTACCATCCTCGTGAGCTTCTTTGCTCTCATGGCTCATGCCATCCCACTCTCCCCACAGAAGCCCGCCGACGTCGCGTGCACGGAACCCGGCGACTGCTACAGAATCCAGAGCCTGAACGTCAGCCTGCCTAGCGGCGCTCCTGGCAGCGAGGAGCAGGTCCAATTGACCTTCACGCTCTGGGATGACGCCGAGATCTCCAACAACAAGACTGTGTGCAGCACCTCGTGGGAGGCTGGCACGGATGGTTGGCCCCAAAACTATGTAAGACGTCGGGCCAGAGCGAGCTTGTGCACCATCAACGGATTTTTTAACGCGGAACCTTGCAGATCAAGTGCGACGACGACATGTTCCAGTGGAAATTCTCGAAGTTCGACAGCGTCACCGACTGGGGCATGGAGGCCGCACACGACTTTAGGCTCGGAAGGTGCGCATCTTTGCTTATCGTATCCCTAATGAATGCTGACCTTGCATCTGTAGCTTCGGCGCACGCTCCTTCGCCAACGGCACCGCCGCTGGCGCCGACTTCGAGTGCGAGACGGCCGCTTCGGGTGCGCGGCGCTGCAGCCTGAAGGAGAACCATGTTATCAATCTCGCCTACTACGCCATGATTGCCTAGGATGGAGGGTGTAGCACAATCCTGCGGCCTTGTCAGGGCTGACAGGGGTGGCGGGAAGCCAAGGCGGTTGCTACACGGAGCTTGGTGATCCGTCGATGACTCTGGTGCCTTGCATGAGCTTTTGCGCCACCCATGTGGCTTTCCTTGTTCTTTGCGAGGCAGCAGCCACTTTTGCGATTTCACGACTTTGATGAGACACACGGCAGTCGTAGTTAGTACAGTTTGATCGCAACCTAATGTGTACCTTCAATAATCCTGCGGTCTCGGTAGTGTCATGCATTTTCTTCAGCCTTTTCCGCAAATGACTAGACTGTTGGTCCGTTGTCTCGTGAGATCGGCCAGCGAGTTGAAGCGTGCATCCGAGCAGGCAGCCGTGATCCGTCACCTTTCCTTCCATCCGGACGACAGATCGCGGGCGAGCACTGACTGTTGTCACGTAGCCGTAGGACTGCAACGTCTACTCTTCTTGTTTTTGCTTTGGTGATTGTTTGCCTACGCGTCTGCGGTCACATGGGCCGGCCACGGGCTCAATTCGGTAATTTTTGCACCAGTCTTGGAAAGGGGTGCCGTGATGCCATTGTGTCCCTTCCTTTCGGCAGGAATCCAGGGGAACACGGAAGAACCGTCGCCGCGTGATCGCTACAAAGCGTGTGATGGGCAAAGTTCCATCACGACCCGCCACTAGGAGCGCGTTCGATCGCAGCTGACGAGCAGAATACGGCGGATCTGAGACCTGATGATGGAGGTGATACGTACCACGAGCGTGGAGTGACATTCGTGAACCCCACGTTGGGGGGCTTGAGGCAAGGCGGACCAATAGCCCGGTGGCCGTTCACAGGAGTTCTGCGTGCTCGCCGACGTCGTTGGTCCGTCCGGTCGAATGCCATGCGTACAGGGCGCATCGAGGCGCGCCCATTTCTCGCTTGGCGCCGTGTCCTGCTGAATTCGCCTCAAGCGATTTGTAAGGGGAGAGCAACCGGTCTCGATCGGGCGGGCGGTGTTGCTGAGTGGGCGGTCTCGCAGTCATTGAAAAATGGATGACGATGACTGGGTGTGAGGTGATGATGAGTTTGTTGAGAACCTTAGGGCCTCAGGCCGCGGTCAGGCGTTTCGTCGGGTGGCGACGGAAGCCCGATTGAGCCTTCCGTTTGGCTCCGCGCCCAGTCATCGCCTCGCAGCCCAAGAACACGTCGGTTTCGATCCACCGCCCACGTCGAAAATGCACATTTTTGCTGTGTTGGCGGGCGCTCGGATAGCGAGACACGCAGCAGGCAGCGGGGAAAGCGAGGCGTCGATGCGAAAGCGAGGCGTTGGGTGCTCGTAGGGCTCTGCTGCGCCACTCTGGGCGCCACGATTGGTCAGCCACAGAAGAATGACGACGATCACCCGCTGTGTGAGTCAACGACTGCCGTGCGCGTGGTGACTGTATCGCGTGTTCCGCAATCGGAGTCAAGCCCACTCTTTGACCCCAGACCCCGCTGTATATAACCCTTTAAAGATCGCCGCAATGCCTGCTCCAACCCTTCTTTCACCAGTAGCGATCCTCTCTCTCAACTCCGACATCCCCTCTCAACCTCTTAACATCAACATGGGCCAAAGACACAACCGAAAGCGAACGAGGAGTCGCCCGCGCAACCGTCGCAACAACCACGCGCGCGACTCCTCGGTCGACAGTTCCTTCTCCTTTTCCTCCGAATCTTCCTTTTTGGGTCAGCCTTCGGTTCCTCATTTCCAGCGTTTCACGACCTTTTCGAGCCCACCAGCGGCGCACTGGCATCAGCAGTACTCGGCTTGGCACGTCCGGCAGGAGCTCCAGCAGCAGCAGCAGAGTGTGGAGAGTCAGCGTCTCCGCATGTTCGGCGGCGAGGCGGCGGACGGCGCCGATCTCTGTGGTCCCATGCTCAAAGTGGTCATGGACCTGTTCGACGACATCGACTACATCGATCCTTGAGCGGCATCCGGTCACTCCACATCTCCACGCGTGACTCCATCTTGAATCTGCTGCCACGATGCCTGCTTCAATCCGCCGAGCTCGTTTTGGCTTGGCTACACCGCATGATCACGGGTTACGATCACGGCGTTTCGGGAATCTGCACAGGAAACGTTTCCGACGAAATCATCATTATACGGAGTCTACAAGGCGCAATATAACAGGTCTTCAACACCTGGGGGTTTTCACTTCTCTTCTCGTGTGCGAATATTCAACGACGACACCACTCAATCTTTTCTCAGCAAAATACGAAGAATTTCTCTTCGACAACT
Source organism: Lasiodiplodia gonubiensis (assembly GCA_009829795.1). Classification (NCBI taxonomy): domain Eukaryota; kingdom Fungi; phylum Ascomycota; class Dothideomycetes; order Botryosphaeriales; family Botryosphaeriaceae; genus Lasiodiplodia; species Lasiodiplodia gonubiensis. Next base: position 48,742 of record RHKH01000117.1, read on the forward strand.
CAACCGGAGGCGTGGGAACAACACTCGAGCCAGGACTTGTAGCAGTGAAGGCGGGCCGCCGCCTCCTCTATCCCAGCGGAGTGAATGGCGAGCTTTGCTGGATCGGTTCGATAGCGCTCGAGCCTTGGGACTTCGGATACTCTCTGCAACGTGTACAAGAAAGAGGTGGAATGGGAAAGAATTTTTTGAGCTTTCAGCTTGATGCACGCATCTCCATATTTTCCTTGATTTGGTATGCTCGAGCGTCGCTGGATCTTTTCGCTTGAGTTGGAAGGGGACGGAGCTTGGACACATGTGGAGCGAGTTTCAAAAAGGAAACGTCGTGATGAGACGAAAGTGGTGTGACTTTTTATAACTCTTGAAGGGACAACAGCATGGAAAGGAGTACTCAGGGGCATTTACGGGCAATATTCTCTCTTCCTCTTCAAGATACCCCAACTAGCTAGCGTTAGAAACGATCTGATTCATCCTTTTCTGCATGGAATTTCTTCGAACGACGACATTTGCTTTTTCGAGTGACTCAAGATTGCGGCCCCGTTATCGTCAGATCGACTCAGTCATTACTGGCTGGATTCTTCATAAGTGACCCATGGATTAGAACTTCTCTTCACGTCACGTTCAAGTAAGAGTCACAAAATTTTTAATATTCGCCACGCATAAATGATAGATACTCCTCGCTTATGCCATTTTCCAGACCCCCTAGGGTATTCCGCATGCAATTCCAACAAAACAATCTAATCCCAACGCCATCTCTACCCAACGCTCTCTGTGTCCCGTGCCGATTTGTAGGGATGTTCGTGCCGGTTGGGGGTCGAGAAGATTTAAGAAGAGGAGCTAGGTGTCCTCAAGGTTTCAGAGCGGCTGTCGTAGGCCTCCTCTTCGGTTTCGTAACGCTCGGTGCCGCGACGGGGGCCGGAGGGGAAGTTGTAGTCGACACCCCTGCGCGCGCCAGAGGCAAAGTTGTAGTGGTCGTCATCGTCGTCGCGGGCGGCCAACAGGACACGCCAGTCCTCCCAGCCGGAGGTGATGGTATGGAAGAAGGACTTGAGACCCATTTTGGAGTTGTTTGTTGAGTGTTGTGGAGAAGTGTTGTGTTGGTCGATGTTGGGCTGTTGGCGAGCAACGAAGTGGCTTAAGTCTTGCCAGCAAGTTTGCGGGTTTTTTCGAGAAAATAATATTGATCAGCCAGCTAGCGGCGATTGAAGGAGATCATGAAGCACTAGAAGGGAGCTTGGGCGACGGGCAATTTATGTGTTGCTGTTCCCATCATGCTGCACCATTTTTTGCGGCCACGCCTCTCCGAGCGTTTTCCGAGAGAAAGGATCTCCGGCGAAGGGGCGGCACTGATGATGATTGGCGGGCGCTCCCGTGCAGTTCCCTAGCGCGAGTAGGCGAGAGGAGCACTGTTTGCTCATTTGCGAGGCTGGGTAGCATAATGGCTCATCGTTTCAGGGTTGTTTGGCTGCTTTCAGCAGGTGGTGGCTGTCGCGATGCGCGTCCCCACCTGCTATTGAGTCTTCCTCCAATGCGCTCACATGCGCTATCAGCCTGCCTCGACCGTCAAGCTGACACACGACCGTGATCTTCGGCGACCAGGCACGCATTCTGCCATTGGAATTTGTCAGTTGACGTTGAGGTGCATTTCAAAATCACAAGCCATCACGTCTTCCAGGAAACGGTCGGTCGCAGGCGGCGAGGAAGGCAGGTGGCCAGGATAGTGCAGCATGATGATGAAAGACACGCAGTGGATTTTGATTGAAGCAAGGGACGAGTGTCTGGGGTATGACGAGCTGGTGACGGGCGGTGAGCCGGGTGCCGGGCTGGTGCTCCCGCGATCTCTAGCGCTCGATGTCGTCTTTGACACACCCCACCCACACCGCGGAAGAAATCGCCGACGCGACGGCTTTTCCGAACCACGCGCCTGTCATGTCCAGCACCTCCGCCTCACCACAGGCCCACCATGAGACGGTAGCCAAGAGAAATCACAACCACTGCTAGAGCGACCGCCTCTTCCGCCGACCATGGCTGCCGAAGAGCTGCCCGCGCGCATCCAGGATGAGCTCACCAAGCTCGACCCGGCCGTGCCTTTCCGCGCAACCAAAACCCACATCCACCACACCTGGGCCCGCACCTTCCACTCCTACCCTGAGCTCTACGTCCGCCCGCAGTCGCTCGCCGAGATCCAGAAAGCCGTCGTGCTCGCGCGCCGATGCCGCCGCCGTATCACCCTCGTTGGCTGCGGCCACTCGCCCAGCGACCTGACCTGCACCTCGGCCTGGATGATGAACCTGGACAAGTACAACAAGGTCTTGCGCGTCGATCGCGAGAAGGGCATCATGCACGCCCAGGCCGGCATCCGCCTGTACCAGTTGAACGAAGCCGCGCTGGAGTATGGCCTCACCATGCCGAATCTGGGCAGCATCAACCAGCAGTCCATTGTCGGCGCCATGGCCACCGGCACCCACGGCAGCAGTCTTCAGCACGGCCTGCTGTCCGGCTCGGTGCGCAGCCTCCGCCTGGTCCTGGCAAACGGCTCTGTGGTCTTGTGCTCCGCTGAGCAGAACGTCGATCTTTTCCGCGCCGCGCTGGTCTCGCTCGGCGCGCTGGGCATCATCGTCGAGGTCGAGTACCAGATGATCCCACAGGCCAAGATTGAATGGGAACAGACGCTGAAGCCGCTCAGCTACGTGCTAGCCAAGTGGGACAGGGACCTATGGACAAAGAAGGAATTTACGCGCGTCTGGTGGTGTCCGTACATGAAGCGCGCCATCATCTGGTCAGCGGAGAAGACTGATAAGCCGCTACGAGCTGCCGTGTCGAGCTGGTACGGCGGATCAGTAGGCTTCCACACCTACCACATCCTGCTGTGGATCGCCAACTACATCCCGCCCATCCTGCCCGCCATCGAGTGGTTTGTCTTCGGCATGCAGTACGGCTTCAACGACGACACGACAACGTCAGCCGTCGAGCCGATGCACACGGGCCTGCTCATGAACTGCCTCTACTCGCAGTTCGTCAACGAGTGGGCGCTGCCGCTGCACAAGGGGCCCGAGGCCATCACGCGCCTCTCGGCCTGGATCCACGGCGACGAGGAGACGGCGCGCATCCCCTTCTCCCCGCGCGGCGTCTGGGTGCACTGCCCGATCGAAGTGCGCGTGGCCGACACGTCCAAGCAAACGGACCAGCCGCGCCCCTTCCTCGACCCCAGCTGCGCCGACGGCCCGACGCTCTACCTCAACGCCACCCTCTACCGCCCCTACCACGCCGACCCGCCCTGCCACGCGCGCTACTACGAGGCCTTCGAGTGGCTGATGCGCGACCTGGGCGCGCGCCCGCACTGGGCCAAGAACTTCGGCGGCGTCGACCACGGCCTGCTCTCGCAGCTGTACGGCGCCGACCTCGACGCCTTCCTCGCCGTGCGCCAGCGCGTCGACCCGGACGGCATGTTCGTCGGCGCCTGGCACCGGCGCGTGCTGCTGCCCCACGTCAGCGAGCTGCCGCGCATGGCCCTCGAGGAGCGCGAGGTCGCCCGCCGCGACCGCCGCGCCGGCGGCGTCGACTGGATCGGCGAGCAGGCCGTCTGGCGCAGCCCGCGCGGCAGCAGCTCGGCCGAGAGCCACGAGAGCTTCGACGTGCTGCACGCTGCTGAGGCCGAGGCGAGCCAGCTGCTGGAGGCCGCGATCGAGGATGGCAACGATGAGCCCGTGGGCTTGCAGTTCCATGGGAGTGCGGTGAGGGGGTTGACGGGGACGAGGGTGTTTGATAAGATGTGAGGAAGAACCTTATGTGTGCAAGAAGAACAACAGAAAAAGAGAAAGAATAAAAAAAAGAGGAAAGAGGCCCAATGTATGACTGGATGATGATGTATGTTTTCGAGGAGTTGGCTCATCCGCATGTATTCCCCTGGTTTTGCTCGGTTCGCTCGATATGAAAAATCGGAGACAGCCTTTTTGTTGAGCTAGTAGCAAGTTATGTATTTTAAGATGTAAGACATGAGCAGCGGCCCAATGCTCAGAAATCACGACCACTGTGTCAGAGAAGATAACGATACGTATGCATTGTCTCTGTTGCTTTTCTAGGTCCTAGCAATGTGAGAAAATGGACAAGTCCAGGGCCCAAGAAATAGCTTCACCTCCTAGATCCATCCCACCACAAATATTGCACTATACGTGGATAGCTCAATACAACGTCCGAACATACTCGTGTATATTTTCAATCTCACATTTACACCCGGGTATCCGCTTCAGTTACCCGTTCAGCAATGATGCTCTAATTTCTCATGAACGGAGCGCATCGTCAGGTATCAGCAAATGCTCAAGGCATGTATAGCTACCCATAGCCATGCAAGTAGTGGAAGGTAATCCGTACACCATACAATCCAGACCCGTCCCTGAATCCTCAGTGTTTAGCCAACTTTCTCGCCCACCCCCATGTCTTCCCAGATCTCCACGACTGAGTAAAAGGAAAGAAAAAAATTGGCCCCGCGCTGCAGACATAACATCGGAGCCCCAATCCCCGCGCCCAACAATCACACGAGGTTTTCCCGTCATTCTCATCCCACCCACACCCGCAGCCATCATCACCATCCTGTGCATCCAAATCCTCTCGAAGGGGAGCCCGGCGGCGGCGTAGCCGCCTCGAGGCCTGCGAAATACTGGGGCGAGAAGTACTCCTCGGGTTCTTCTGGGTCTGATGCTGATGCTGATGCTGATAATGAATTCGGGCCCGGCGTGTCGTCGTCGTCGTCGTCGTCGTCGTCGTCGTCGTCGTCATCCATATCCGGATTGTCGTCGTCGACGTCGACGTCGATGTCGACATCAGAAAACCCCGAGAACGTCGTGGCCGAATCCGAGTAGTCCGCGGCGATGACGACGAGCTGGGCTGCTGCTGCGCAGTCGTCTGCGAGTTTTGCGTCCGAGTCGGGCGTCATGAGCGGCGGCGGCGGCGCTGGGTTGTTCGGAGGGATCAGGGGAGGAGAAGGGTCGTAGTAGTAGGAAGGAGAAGCGGCGACAACGGTGGCGGAAGGGAGAGGAGAAGGAGCAGCAGAATGGCTCACGCCGCTGGGCCCGGGACGGGGGGTGAGCGTGAAGCTGCGCAGGATCGCCTGCAGTATCGGTGCTATAGAGCTCGGGACCGCGATGGTCGTCATGGAGTCGTCGTCGTCGTCGTCATCTGATCCGCCGTCGCCGTCGCCATCGCCATGCTCGCTACTCGCTACTACTACTACCGTCGCATCCCCATCTTCCTCGCGGACGTCCTCCTCGAGCGATCCCTCATTCTTCTTCTCCGCGAGGTCGCCATCGTCGCCTCCCTCGCCATCAAAGAAAGACGGATGCAGCCCCTCGGCGCGCTTCCTCGCCGCTTGCACCGTCCGCCGCGACCGCTCTCGCGAAGTGCGGAAGCCGCGGGGGAAGTGGTAGTCCTCGGGCCGCTGACCGGGATCGAGCGTGCGGACGTACTGGGCGATGTGGATGTTGTCGAGGTTGTACGACAGCGGTTCCCAGGTCAAGGCGCCGTTCTGCCACAGGAGCAGCGTCTCGCACTCGGCCGCTTTGGGGAGGATGCCGTCGCTCCACGTCGTCGTCGTCCGCGACGACGTCGAGCAGCAGCTGGTCATCTTCGGCCGGATGAAGATGCACGCGTCGGTCATGTAGTATCCTTCGACTTCGTACGGGCCGCCGGTGGGTAATTTGCAAGAGCCGCCGCCGTGCTGCGGGCCGCCGCTGACGACGTTCGGATGGATGATACGGCCGCGCGCGCCGCATCGCCGTTGTAGTCGCCGTTGTGCGTTTGTGCTTATGAGGCGTCCGCTTCTTGTCCGCTTTGCTAAAGGCTGATCTGATGAACTGTCTTCAGCAGGTTCCGGGCGGAAGCGTTTTCTTCGCTAGGACAAAGTCAGCGGACCCTCGAGTGTTTTGTGGTACCATGAAGGGTGACAGAACCTTCGTCATGGTGTACGACCTGCAGAGAAATGCTTGATCCTTCCGCAGTGTAGTATAGCTCCGATGTGCGCATCTACGTATTGTATTGACTGGCTGTAGTGTCAGGCGGCCAGAGTGTGAGGTATTCTCGAAGTGGTTACTGGCGGCGGCAGTGATGGTGATGGTGGTAGCGGTGGTAGCGACGCAAGTGTGGGATTGTTTGGTAAAGGCGTTGAATCGGATCTCGCCTTGCTCGTGAAGGAGAGACGGCATGTATGCCAAAATAATGCCTCCTCCGTTTCAATGTGGTGGTTGTGCCAACAGTATTCGTGCCGTCCTGTAGCTTGTGACACTGTCGCCTCCAACATGTGCAGCATGGCACGACAACGCGGGGTCTTAGCAATCGCGATGGTAAGTCGGCCCCTGTGCTTGCGAGAATTCCAAATCTTTTTCAAATCAACCCAATCTATCAGCGCATGTTCCAGGCCAAAGAACTTTACAACATGTACGGAAATACATAGAAAGAACATCAACTAAAATGCTTATGAGCGGGATCCCCGCGTATAGCGTCCGAGTAGACTCACAAAAGCTGAAGAGAGCCGGAAGCGGTCTGAGTATATTGAAGTCTCCTCTCGTAACCGAATTCGAGCGCGGACATAGTTACAAGGTAACCTGAACTTGCAAAGGTGACACGATAGGCCTTGTACGGAGGTGTTTGTGCGTCCTGGATATATAATATGTCAGAGTTGCGGCCTCCCATGAAAAAGTAATATCGCTCCAACTATCGGACGTGAAACCCACCTGTACTACCCACTCGCTGGATTTTCCATCATCTCATATTTTAGAGAGTCCAATGGATGTGTGTCTGTGTCTCTTACTTCCGAGCACGCCCATGGTCGTACACGTCTTTTCTTCGTCTGGGCTGGATGGAAGAAGCAGCGTCAAAACCCTTAGTCTTCAGGTGAGGGATTCGAGTTCCGAGCGCCGGTGTGATAGGGAGTCGAATACTTTTGCATCATGGTCCATCCGCCAGTCTTCCTCGGTGCTAGGCCGAACTGTATGGGGACAACTGCTCGACAGCGTCATGGGCCGTAATGCGGGCTTTAAAAAGGCATTGCACACTCGATGCAACCGCACTGTCTCCTTGAGGTGTACTCCGCAGGAAAAGTTGTCGCCTGTTTCGTTGGGCTCCCCCTCCCCTTAAGAGGCCTGTAGTTGACGGGAAGGAACAGTGGAATCCATCAATTTCATCGACGCTCAAGCTCTGTTGGTCGATCCCATCGAAAGAGATCACAGAGTGAGGCTCCAAGAGACATAGTGATGGTAGGGGACGAAGGTGATGGCCCGGAACCAACGGCGGAGCTTGTATTGTCCTGCTGTCACTGACTTTGTGTGCGGATCCGTCCCAAACCCCATACTTGAGCCGTCTCTTTCTGCCCACAGTTCTTGAGATAGCACACTCTTTACGCTCAGGTGTCCCAAATATAGAAGCAGAAGCCAGATAAAGGCCCGGTACTCAAGATTCTCCAGAAGGCATAGGTTGGTGAGAGGTCAGGGGCGGCGGCCGGTGATATTTCAATACAGACGGACGGGCAATAGCGGAGGTCATTCGATGTCGGTTCGTTTTATTGAATCAAGTTCGAGGTAGGTTCGCTCCGGTCTGGATGGGGGTTTGTCCGGGGCTTGTTGTGCGTCCATGTCCATGACCCGTCCTCACTGTTACGCTGTAGCCCCTTACTGGAAGACAACGTTTGGTTGAATGGGAAAATCCGGAGCGGAAGCCAAGTGAAGGATATTCACATATCCTCGAATCCAGGGGGCAAGTGGTGAGTGTTGATGTCAGATATTGGCGTTGATCAAGGAAGGAAGGAGAGGGATTCAAGAAGAGCAGGTAGCTGATTGTTTAGGTAGCAACGGGCGCCGCTTCTGGCAAGAGCCCACTATTCCGGACATCTGTACAGAGAGTGCATATCTGCTGCACAAGAGTTATGTATGCACATGCGAGATTCCCCAGCCGTGCACATTCCCTGCGATCTAAGCGACGCGGCGAAAGTTGTTGCCGGTCAACGCGTCGCAGACATCCCAGTCCGTAGGAGCGAACACAGCGGCAGCGCAACGGAGACACATCGCATACGCGCAGCTTAACCTGCAGACCGCATCATGTAGCCCAAGATAGGCCACAGCCCAAACCCTACAGCCCCGAAGCGCATCTGCATCAGCCCGAGATGGGCCGCACTTCCAAATCGGGCAGTCATGGTGCTGCTCCAACCACCGTCGGCCACCCAATGCCGGACCGTCCCTCGGTCCCCGCTTTCCCGCCGTGCTTCCTCCCGTTCCGTTTGGACGTGTCTCGTCCAGTAGACGGCTTCGGACACGATCCAGCGGGGCGGAGGAGGAGGAGGGGTTTTTTTGTTGTTGCTGGTCCTGCATGGCGCCGGCTGCACCTGCGCTGCCGGTAGCTTGTTGGCGGCTCCAGCCCAACCACTAGCATGACGACACGGGGGTTGTTGCAACATGCACACTTCAACCAACGCTCCACTCAACACAAAAAAATAAGCAGAACGGAGGAAAAATTTTGCTTCTCGGTTCTATCTGGAACGGTCATCGTCCCGTTCCGGCGAGCCGTTCCACGCCACCCAGCAAGCGCGTTCGCGGCAACATGCATGGCCTTTAGATTGCTTGTGGTGTTTCCTGAGTCCACGCAAACCCGGCCGTGCCACCGCCTGTCTCTCTCGCCACCTCTCTTTCTCTGTCGCGAGCGCGCGCGAATTCGTGTCACTATCCGTGACTCGGGGAATCACTGATCGTACCATCTGCTCGGTTTTCCATCCACTTTCCTACCGGCTGCCTGTGACTTTCCTCGTGTCCAGGCTCGACCCAACCTGCCGGGTCCCATCATCCTTCAGCAAATCCCCCACCACGACGATTGCTGCAGCTCGCTCATCCACCGCTCCGACAGGGCGCTTGACTATCTGCCACGACATACGGACACGGCACGCGATGCAGAAGCAGGCGGAGGAGAGGCAGCTTCCTGCTTCATGTACATGCGACGCAGCAGTCAGGTCCGCCAGCCCCATGCGTACCATCTAACCGCACGCAACGCACCCATCCGGCCTGCAGAAGCAACAGCAGCATACATACCCGCCCGCCACTACGGTTCCACGCGGCTCTCTCACATGTTGTTTGGTACAGTAGCTGCGCGATCAGATTCGTTAGACGATGCCAGATACCCATGCATGTGGAACAGCTGAGCGAAACGTGATATTGCCCCTCTCTCTCTCTAACTTTCTACTATCTTTCCCCTCCGATTTCGCTCTCTCGTACCGATATGGCGTCAATTCATGTTGATTGGTATCCATTTTACCCGAAAGACGCAGGGCGGACAGGAACCAAAAAAAAAAAAGTAATCGCTGGGAGGGGTTGGTTGATTGTTTTTGCACACCCGAGAGGATGTGTAAGTGCATTGCAGGCTGCAGCTGTGAACAGCGCAGGCGCGGTAAGAATATTGTACCAGTCGTTGCCAGCCAGTTCCCCAGCCCTTCCCCCTCCCCCGGCACCAGCCCCGGCTCTCCAATCCAGCCTCATGTCCCCCCGCCAGCCAGCCCCCCACATCCAATTAGTCTACAGTGGAGGAATCATCGTCTCTCTTTTCTTGGAGTGGGGCAGGAGCGGGGGCGCGACCAGTCAGCCTTCGGCTCGGAGCACGGAACGGCGGTACGGGAGGGTGAAGATGAGGAGGAGGAGAGTGGTGTGTTCCCAGAACAAAAAAGCGAGCAGTCGTAGAAGGTAGTATCAGCGCGTAGCGCAAAGCAATCGAAACGAGAACGCGCGCGCGCAATGGAAAGCAAAAAAGACACAAAGCGCCTAAAACAAGGGTTTCGTCGTCATCATCAACATCGGTGTTGGTGTGGTCGTTGGTTTTTCCCCTGTTCTCAACGTCAAGCCGCCCCAAAGAGAGAGAAGGAAATAAAAAAAAACCCGCATTGCGTGGTATGAAGAAGAAATGAAATACTCAGGGGAAAACGCGAGCAAGACAAAACCTAATCCAGAGCTTTCGTCGCGCCCTCAAATCCAGGCGTCTCCCGTATCGAAAGTGTTCGTAAAATTTGGGCGGAAACAAGCGAATCCGGTGAACCCCAATGCCCCTCTCTTTCTTCGCCGAGTCGTGTGTGTCCTCTCTTTCTTCGATCTCATAATGCATCATTACAGTCCTGAGGAAATAAGGACTTCTTGTTGTTGTTGTTGTTCTTCTGGAGGTTGAGTGGTCGAGTGAAGATGGTGTTCTTAATCCCACCACATGGTCTTCTGCACGCGTCCATTGTCCTGCAAGATGCCGAGCACGGCCGCGCTGTCGACGTCGAGCCCGTACAGCCGCTGCAGCGGCTCGGCAATCATCATCCAGTCCAGCCGCTGCACGTCGAACAGCTCGAGCACGATCTTCTCGAGCACCGTGCGCGGCTCGTGCTGGCTCTGCTGCGGCGGGTCGGGCGCGTACACGACGGCCGGGTAGCCGCCGTGGTTGTGGTAGCGGCGCATGCGGCGCCGCTTGATGATGCCGGCATCAGTGCGTTGCGACGGCGTCGTCCACGCCATCGATGGGTTGTTGGTCAGGTTGGACGACGTCGTCGAGCCGCACGTCGACGGCGACGACGAGCAGCCCACCGGCACCAGGTTGTCGTCGTCGGGCGTGCGCGGCGGCTGCGGCGCCGCCGGCATGGCGGGCACCACTACGGCATCGCCGCCGCTGGGCCCGTCGTCGCCGGACGAAGAAGGAATGTTGAAGTCGTTGGAGATCCAGGCGGCCGTGGCGCCCGTCTTGGAGTAGGTCGACGCCGCCGACGACGGCCGGAGCAGCCGCGTCACGGCATCGAGGACTGGCGAGAGCGGCCTCAGGATCTGAGACCGAGATTTGGAGAGGACGAGCCCCCGGGAAGACATGGTGGAGAAGGGGGACTTTGGGGTATTTTAGGTGTGGGAAAAGTTAAGGGAAAGGCCAAATGCGATGGATTACATTGATTGTCAGAAAGAGGTTCACCGGTCAGTAGTACATGAAAGGGCACGCAGATGGCCTGCTTGCAAGGCTGCCGAGTCGTGGGGCTCCAGCACTTACTTATCGTAAACGCATGCTGCGTCTCAGGCCATAGTGTAGCGGAGGATGCAATGCACTGCGAGGCCAGCGGGTGCAGGCGTGCATTGTTGAAGGTGGCGGGAAGCCAATCACTCGGGATGGGGGATCGGGGAAGACCTGGCCGCGCAGAAATAGAAATCGCCCGGACTGGCTGCGTCGGTGGGTTTCTGGGGAGTGCTGCAGTGTATATTGACGCCGGACCGGGGGGTGACGTGGACCGTTTCTGCAACCGCTGGAGCCAAGCCCGCATCCTATTTGAACGTTTCAACAGCCCTTGCACCTGCTCGGAATTCCAGAAGTGGACACAGATTGTCAGACGGCGCCCCGCACATATTGTGACTTGCAAAAATGGTAGTATTTTTTGAGGGATGTCTGCAGGTATGTTGGATTGCATCTCCGGCCGTGATAGCCGGCTGACAGCCTCTCATTGTCCGTAACAAGGCAACCTCGCCATTGCCACCATGCGTAAAGCAATTGCAGACTCCCACCAGAACCCAATGCCCACGCCGATAATTCCACTCCCAAACAACAAAGCTTTAGCCCTTCTTCTTGGAGACACCGACGGTGCGGCCACGGCGACCAGTGGTCTTGGTGTGCTGGCCGCGGACGCGGAGGCCCCAGTAGTGACGGAGACCACGGTGGGCGCGGATCTTCTTCAAGCGCTCGAGATCCTCACGGAGCTTGGAGTCGACGCCGTTGGCCAGGACCTGGTAGTCCTTGCCGTCGACAATGTCGCGTTGCCTGTTGAGGAACCAGGTGGGGATCTTGTACTGGGTGGGGTTCTGGATGATGGTGACGATGCGCTCGAGCTCTTCCGAAGTGAGCTCACCAGCACTGTTTGCGCGAATCAGCTTCCCGTCTTTTTCTTTTCCTGTTCGGAGTGGCGCTTTACCGCTTGGTGAGGTCGACATCGGCCTTCTTGCAGACCAGGTTGGAGTAGCGGCGGCCAACACCCTTGATCTTGGTCAGGGCGTACATGACCTTCTGCTTTCCATCAACGTTGGTGTTGAGGAGACGCAGAATGTACTGGAAGTTGCTCTTCTCTCCCGAGACGAGCGCTGCGATCCATGTTAGCGGAAGGTCGTCGCGGGCGTACGAGAGGGCGCATGCGGCACATACACATGATGGGCAACTTGTCGTCGTCGGCTGTCGGTCGTCGTCGTGGTTGTCGCTGAGCGGAGGCGAGTAAGAGAGGCTTTTTGGAGAAGTGTGGGCGGCCGCTTAGTTTTTCCGAGGTTCGCCCAAGCGCTTTCCCGTTTCGGGCCTGCTCGCCGCCCAGTCTGCGACACTTTGCGCTTCTCTCGACCTCACGCACTCACAATTATTGCAGGTTTGATTTTACTAGATGCTTCTCGCTTACAATCTGGACTTTCCGTGTTCTACTCGTACAACTTCTTCGAATCAGCTGCAATTGAGAGCTTGGCGCCAAGGACTACGGTCAACTTGTTCAAACAGTGCACATGAGTAGAAATACCATGTTCCACATTGGACGCATAGGTTGGCCATATGGAATATTTGTTCTTCTGTGAAATGCTTAGGGCATGGCTTGCGCTGACGTGCCATTCGACTTCCTCCGGCTGTTCCACGATGCACTCTCACAGTCAGATATTCTAGCTGGCACAAGTGATGTACAGTTATGCTTCACAATTTCTTAACCCAACCACGCAACCGCCAGATAGCCTTTGGCCTCGGGAGTGGAGCGATCTGCGGTTATGAGGCCGTGCTTCCGAGCCTCGCGAGTGACAGCACAAAGTTCTAAATCCGCATATTAGGTTTTCACGAAGACAAATGACGTTCACACTGCAGGCGCGGCTATGCGACGAGGAATACTGCCGCCATGTAGCCCTCAAAATTGCTCAGCGCACGTCCGGTGGGCACAGGAAAGTATATTTGGGGGCAATACGACGCGGACAGTGTCCAGCGCGTCATCACGTGGCGGGCTTGGCGTTAGGGCTGTCATAGCCGGAGCTCGAGCGCAAGACACCTGTTCAGTTGAAAGCGAGCGCGACTACTTTCCCGGTCCCCTCCAATACGACGCCCAGAACATGCCACATCTCCGGGCCAACATCGCCTGAACTTCTCCGTGCAGCCACTCGAGTACTCTCGCCGTCCTCACGAAATCGCCGTCCGTCTGAGCACCGTCGCTTTCGCCTCACCGTCCCTCCGGGACACCGCCGTTCATTATGTCCACCGACTACAACTATGACGAACAGGTCCGCGCAAACGACGCCGCCCGGCAGCCACCCGCAGTTAGCACGCTGACTTCCTTTGCAGGGACAATTCTTCCCCTACTTCGTCACCACCATCACCGGTCTGGTTACCATTCCGGTAACCATTTCGCTGCTCACCCGCAGCAAGGATCTCGAGAATACCGCTCCGAGAATACAGTCCGATTTCACTCCCGAACATGGCGACCTCATCGATGGTCAGCGCAAGAAGCTGCGCCGGCAGGAGCGCAAGCTGGGCAAGTTTCTCTTCGCCTTGAGCGGTTGGATCGTCATGGCATGGATGGTCTACCTTATGCTCGTGACCGCGAGGACCGTACCCAAGATCTGGGATCCGTATGATGTTCTGGGTGTCGCCAGGGTAAGCGCGCGCGATGCACGTTGCAGGAAAATTTGCTAACATTTCACAGTCCGCGAGCGAAAAGCAGATCAAGTCTCACTACCGCAAACTTTCCCTGTCCCACCACCCCGACAAGCTGCAACCCGATCCTGAGAAGAACCTGACCATTGAATACATCAATGACCAGTGGGTTGAGTACACGAAGGCTTTCAAGGCTCTTACCGATGAAGAGGTCCGCAACAACTACCTGCAATATGGCCACCCCGACGGCAAGCAAAGCTTCAGCATTGGCATTGCTCTCCCGAAGTGGATCGTCACCGAGGGCCACGGCAGATACGTTCTGCTCGGCTACGGAATTGTCCTGGGCGTCGTTCTCCCTTACCTGGTCGGCAAATGGTGGTATGGCACCCAGCGCGTCACCAAGGAGAAGGTCTTGGTGTCTAGCGCGGGCAACATCTTCAAGGAGTACAAGCCGGACCTGAACGAAGGCGGCGTTCTTTCTGCTCTTAGCACCGGAACTGAATTCGAAGAGGCACTCAAGGGACACAAGGCTGAGGCCGGTTTGTCCAAGGTTGAATCCAAGCTCTTCCAGGAGGGTGAGCTGTCACCTCTCGCTGGAGGACTCACCGTCAAGGACCGTCAGACTTTGGAGGAACTCGATGAAGGCGCACGCAGAAAAGCACTTGCCTTGCTGTGGGCTTACCTTGGACGTGTTGAGCTCGAGGACCAGACGCTCAATTCGGAGAAATTCGAGGTTGCGCCTATCGCCCACAAGCTCAACGATGCTTTCTTCGCCGTTGCTCTCGCCTACGGCAACAGCCCGCCTCTCCTGTCGTCTTACCACACGTCGCAAAATATTCTCCAAGCCATTCCTCCCAAGTCTTCGCCGCTTCTCCAGCTTCCTGGTTTCACTCCCGCCGTTGTTCGCGCAGTTGAGGGCCAAAGCGCAAGGACACACTTGAGCGTTCCGGAATACATGGGCTTGCCCGTGGACGAGAGGCGCAAGCGTGCAGTCGGTCCTGGTCTTCTGTCTGAAAGTGAATTCGCGACGGCCGAAAGGGTTGCCAGCCAGCTTCCTCAGCTGCATGTCGAGAGGGCCTTCTTCAAGGTTATGGGCGAGAAGGTTATCATCCCCAGCAGTTTGGTTCAGTTCGTCGTCAAGGCCCGTATCATTCCTCCTGGTTCCACCAATGTTCCTCCGGTCACCGAGAAGGACCTTGAAGACGTCGATCCCAAGGAAGGTGATTTGGACGCTCTTCACGGCCGCAAGACGGGCGCTGAGGCTGAAGAGGCCAAGAAGGCTGAACTGGCTGGCCAGCCCCCGCTCGCGTACGCTCCGTACTTCGCTAGGGATCACTCGCCGAGATGGCACGTTTTCCTGGCCGACGGCAGGCAGAACAAGATCGCGGTTCCCCCGTTCACCTTCACCAAGTTCGATAAGCCGCTGTTCGACGAGCAGGGCAAGCCTACCTACAACGTCCAGACTCTCAAGATGCAGTTCGGTGCTCCGCCCCAACCCGGCCAGTACAAGTTCACCATGCACCTTGTGTGTGACAGCTACATCGGTATGGACACTAAGATGGATGTCACTCTGGTGGTCGACCACCCTTCGAAGGCGGTCGAGATCGAGGAGGAAGAGGAGATTAGCGAGCCGGATGAGGGTAAGCGCAAACGCTCTGATGATTGAAGGGCAGAAGGCTAATAGTCAAACAGATACCATTGCAGGACAGATGGCGGCGATGAAGGGCGGCGAAACGAAGAAGGCCAAACGCCAGGTGGCAGAGTCTAGCGGCAGTGATACGGAAGGAGACGAGGAGTCGGACAGCAGCGCGACGGACACCGACACGGACACGGACGAGGAGTAGCGGATATAAAAGGGTCGCGGCCTCTTGATGTATGATTGGTATGCATTGGTTGGGCGTTTTCGAGGCAAAGAAAGGCTGCTGCTGCTGTTTTATTCTCCGCTGCTTGCCGCCGGGGTTCTTCTTCCCTGCGTGGGGCTGTGTCTGGATCAGAAGATCACACCCCCCTTCTTTTTTTCTCCTCTTTCGACGCGCTTGTGGGAGGAGATTTGGACCTTAATCTTGATATCAAAAAATCGTTTGTACAGACAGTTAGCAGAGAAGGTAGCAACGGCATGTTCCTTATTTCAAACGCTTCGGCTAACGCATATGTGGCTTCGTCCGCAGCCGGCCCAGAGGTGGTCTCTGAGTTCGTACGCATCTGTGTCGTGTCGTCTACCGGGTGCGCGCAAGCCACTCTACGCGGTCGGCTCACTTAGTGTCGCAACAAAATCAGGGAGTTGAAGCTCTCTCGTCCGGATGCATTCGTTCACGTGCATATCATGCAGTCATGTCCGGATGGGATGCTTCAATTGCCCCTCTTTCTCTCTGTGCCGCTCTCAGCTCGCATCTCTCAGCCATTCACGTTGTGGTGGGGTGGAAGGGCCCAGAACCACCACCACGGCCGGCGGTTTAT
This sequence comes from Lasiodiplodia gonubiensis, assembly GCA_009829795.1. Lineage (NCBI taxonomy): Eukaryota > Fungi > Ascomycota > Dothideomycetes > Botryosphaeriales > Botryosphaeriaceae > Lasiodiplodia > Lasiodiplodia gonubiensis. The sequence goes on from RHKH01000117.1 coordinate 64,834, forward strand.
GACGGCGGGCGCGCCCCAACAGAGAGAAGGCTATCGCAGCCGAAGGGTCAGCCGAGTCTGGGTGAGGGGCAGTAGTAGTAGTGTTTCGTGGCTGCTGTTCTATCTAAAGAAATCGGCAATCCCGAGAAGAACGCCACTTGTACCTTTCGATGCAAGTAGTGTGCGCTCTGGACCTTTCTCTCGACGAGTCATCGAAGCACGGCCGACGCATGTGGTTCGCCTTCGTTCTGGTTGAAGGAGCAGGATGATGTCGGCGGGGAGGGGGGTTTGATGGTGGATGTCTCCTTAGTTGTAATTATTACCTGATTCAGGATGTGTATCCGGCAGATGAGCTAATGTCAGCAGTATTAAACCACGGTTTGGATCGCATAAGTGCGTACGGAGTAGGCTGGACGAGGAGGATTTGTTCTTGTGGCGCTCTTTTCTGTTGTTCTTACCAGACGTTCGAAGTCGGCTTCAGGATGCGGCAGTCACCACCACCTCCCTTCGTTCTCGCATTCGCAGTCTATTTTTTTATTTTTTTTATTTTTTTAGTGTCTTGCCAAAATGGCTCCTGGGTACGCGAAGGGTTAGGGGTGCGTCGGTGGTAGGCTAAGTTAGAGTCGGCGGACGCTAGTGGGAGCGATTTGTGGGATTCGCGGTCTGGAATCCATCGCAGCGCCACACACTACCGGCGGGATTACTGCAACGGGTATACCAATCGGAAACAACCCAGGCTGCATGCGATTGGTGGCGCAGTCCCGCTTTGTTGGATTCCCACACACACTTTTCTTTTTCCTTCAGATCCTCAGAGAGGGATTCCAACAGGATTTTTGGCACGATGGATGAGACGCACGTGGTTTGCTTCCTCCGCCCCACGCTGTCGGGTCCTCTCTTTTAAAGTTCCGCCTCAGCGTCATGTACACTGTTCTGCTGGTTTGCTCTAAGGTGACGCATCGGCGCCGGCTGATTCGTCGCTTGGACGCTTGGACTGAGGTCCCAGCCCAGCTGAAAGATTTCGATGGGTGTTGTTTTTGGCCGTTGCGGAGGATGCACCCCCCATTTCGAACGTAGCAAAGGATCCTTCCAGCGGCACAGCAAGTGGCTGCCGCGTAACACGTCCTGGATGCAGCAGTACACGCATCCTACCGCGCACGGTCTTCGTCCCGGCCATACTTCTGCATACCGTCACTCTCCAACCCATGTCCAACCGCGGGCAACCTTGAACGTAGCAAAGAATCCTTCCAGTCAGCCAGTGTTTTGGTGGTTGGTTCCCGTAGGGAGAGACGCGAACGCTGCTGACATGCCATGTGCTTACACAGCTTATCCCATTTCCATCACTGCACATGCTTTCCAGGAAGCGAGCGCTTCTGGACCCTTTGGTACGGAGTAGATGGCGTGGGCTATCCACTGCAGGTTGCCTTCAACTTCAGACGAAGCAAAGGATCCTTCCATGTGCCACACTGCGTGTGGCTGTACGTGGCTCTCCCTCCACTTCTCCTGTACACCTTCTCGCCAGCACTCGATGGCCCATGCATGCAGGACAAGTTTGGACGTAGCAAATATTCCTTCCCTGTAGTCTCTGGCTATGGCTTTACGGGGGAGCACCGTGCGTGCCATGTATGCTCGGGGTTGCTTTGGTTACCAGCATGTCATTGCTCCCGACCATGCTTCGGTACGCCCTACGGAAAGGGACCTTCGAACATAGGAAAAAATCCTTATGGGATGGGCTGAAAGCAGTGGTCAGCCCCTTGAACCCTCCCCCCCGCGCAAGGATAGAGATCTGTATCGGACCATTCTTGCATGGTCCATCCCCACATCTTTTCGGCGGTATTCCCAGCATTGCACATCAGGGAAACAAAGCACCCTCTCTCGGCAGCAAAGTCGGCACGAATGACGGGCATATTGCCAGCGGCTCTCGGACCTCGGTGGAGGGCCGCCGGCGCTTCCGCGGGGATCGATCTTGTTCGTGAATGTCTTGCTGTTTCGGTCCGTTCCACAACCCTTACCTCCACTCCCGCTGGAAATAAGAAAAAAAGCTTCTTTTTTGCTTTCCTCCCCTTAACCAACGATTTGGGTTCTCCAATCATCATCCATTTCACGTCCAACCTCGAACGTAGGTCGGAATCCTTACCGGACGCTTTCGCGCGTGCTTCTCTCCTCGGGATGCTTCCCCCCTCCCGTCCCCCCCACCACCAGCTCCCGCGCCCCTGGATCTATCAGAAGTGGAGTCCATCTTGAGCAAGCAATTCCTAGCGCTGGGAGTTCCGAATCCTGTTGGAACTTTGAACGTAGCAAGGAATCCTTTCCGAACGTTGCGGTAACGCTCTGTCGTGTGCTCCACTTCAAATGCCCAGGGTGTTCACACAACGGTCAAAGGCCTGGCCCAACCATTAACCTTGTGCCATAGCAGAAAAGAAGTTCGAACGTAGCAGAAAATCCTTTCCGGGATCTCGGACTGAGAGATCGCCGATGGGAGACAGAGAGAGAGAGAGGGAGCCCGGTAGCATGGGCGGCTCTCGATGTTGCGCAGGGCGCAGGCGCAGATCTGGGACTGCTACTAGTATTGAGTCCACACATTCGTCTCTCTCTCTTTCTCGTATGGTCTGGCTTCATGTTATCAGACAGCAGCTTCTCTGTTGCTGTGGATGAAGGTGTGTGTTGGTGGGGAGACCGCACAGAGAAGGATCGTGGTAGGATCGATCCAGACGGACCACGTGTATGTGCCAGCTCACTCTGCCGTTGGCCGCCCTACATAAAAATCCACACGGAGGATCAAACACGCAACAAAAGTCATGGGCAGATCAAACTTCCGACGCAGCAAAGAATCCTTCCCACGATGCGAGGATCGCGTTGATCACCCAGACACCCTGGGTGATTACTCACCGCAGCTGTTCCCTCCGCAGATGGCCACCGCATCGGGCAGGTGGTCCGGGGGCGCTTACTAAGAACGGCAATGGGCTGGGTGAGGGTTCTTTGGGAGATCAGCGCACCCGAGCCGAGGCATGGGGGACGTCACGAAGCGGTGGGAGGATAATAAATAATAGGAGATCCTACGTGGTTTACCACGTCAGACATTGGAAGCGTCTCGGAGAAGATCAAACGTAGCAAAAACTCCTTCCTTGTGATGGACGCTTTCTGTGGTTGGTGGTTTGGGTTTTCGCCGACGCTATTGAACGAGCCAGTCAGTGCTTTCAGGTTTTGTGCGGCAGTTCTGCTGATTCGCAATGTGCCGAAAATCAACTTCAGACGCAGTAGCATGGCCGGCCCTGGTTTTGCAAAAGCCTGCGCCATCCAAACCCTCGACCGGAGAAAAGCGTGTTCCTGAAGGAGGTGTGGAAGAAGCCGGTAATGGTGGCGCAACCGTCGTGGCTCCGTTCCAGAACCAGGCGGCGGACTGCGCCAGTGTGGGGAGCCCCAAACTCCCCCAGGTAAACGTTTTCCCCTTGCCGGCATTCCTTGGCGAGAGATCGAACGCAGCAGAGGAGCTTCCCTTGTGATGGCGGCTCTGCGGCTTGACGGCTGCTGCCGGTGGCTGAGGTCGTGGTTGTCGGCTGACGGAATCATCCGATCATGGTTGGCAACCGTCGCTCGGTCCCAGCGTGTGTTGTTTCGGCGCGATGATGGAGCGAATCCGAGGCGCCCTATTTTCCTCCCTTCTTCTGCTGGCAATCGAAGGCCCTTCCATGGCTTCCCCATGGCTTGTCTTTCGAAGTGCCGGAACCACCTCCGGAATCCATTCAGGATTCTGGGCTGGGATCCTCGTGGTGGCTGATTGCACGCCTCACTCCTCCTGACGACACCGCTTGTCTTTCGAGGCTCCGCAAAAGGATGCCGCATCCATCTACCGTCGACGGAGCGGGCGAATGGTGTAGCTAGGTCGCATCGCCGAGTGTAACGACAGGAAGAATAGCTGCAAAGTGTGGTTGAATGTGTTTGGGCGACCGAGAGGATCCTTCCGGCTCCACAAAGGCGCCGAGCCTCTCCCCATACCACAGAGCTCAGACCACGCGCGAGAGAGCCACGTCGTTCCTGAGCCACGTCGTCTGCATGCATACATGTCTTGTGGAGCTCAAGTTTGGACGTCTGAAAGGTTCCTTCCGAAAGCCATTTGCTACACCGCCGTCTGCAAGCGTTATACACGACGCTTTCTTCAAACGTCGCATCAAATCCTTGAGAGCTTAATAGATTAAGGCCCCATCCAAATTACCCGATTCGGCAGTTGTACAGAGCGAATGTCATTCCATAGGGCAAGCTGCTACCACCGCCCAAGCTTTAGCCTTCCCCAGGCCCAGGGAAATAAGATCTGGAATCACGATAACGTCGAACGTCTGGAGGAATCCTTCGGGGTGGTCACTGGCAGGATTTGCCGTTGACATCGGTAGCCACCCGGTGCACCGACCCTCGGCCATTTCGTTACGCCCGTACTTATATTATTCTAGATCTCTCGCTTCTCTCATGTCCCTTGGTACGGCCCCCCGATGCAAAAAGCATCATGGTGTCGGAGGAACCGCTCCCTCGGGTACGGCGGTTTCTCCGCAACGCATTACCGCATGGGGAAATGCTAAAGGGAGCCTCAGCAAACTCCGACACCCACCCCTGGACAAATAGAAAGAAAAAAAATTAAATAAACGACAGCAATCCGGGGTGAAGGGCAACTTCCAACGTCTGAAAACCCCTGTATCTGCCTGTTTTGGCAATGGACTGGGGGAGGGAGGGCCCGCGAGAGCCCTGCGGTCCACGTAGCCCACAGCCTGCGGCCCGGTGACATGCTTCCCCCCAAGACTAGTGTGCATGCAGAGGTAACCTTTCCTGCTTGCTTTTTGGCGCTCCGCTCTCTACGATTCGTGAGTCCCCTTCAACTTTGAACGTCTGAGGGATTCCTTCGGCGGTTCTCCAAAGCAAACGGAAGCGATGTGCGATGCATAACGGAGACTGTGTAATGAGGCGGTTGTGGTTTGAATCGTGTACAGCGCCCCCGTGGCTGAGGGCGATAATGACTTGCATAACCTGCCGGCCATGTCCTGACCCGGCTTGGAGAATTCTGCCCAAATGTTTCTGTGAATCCAGAGTCTTGATGGTTCATTGTATGGAGTTGTAGCTCGAGGTATCCAGACAACAACATCCAACATCTGAAAAATTCCTCCCGCGCCACTACCGCGACGAACTGACCAACCTGCGAGCATCAGTGCCTTCGGTGTCTCTCGTACCCGCCAACATTGAACGTCGCGAGAAATCCTGCGGAGGAATACATGTGAAGTAGACCCGTCACGATTACTTCATTAGGAAGTCATCCGAGCAGATTTTGAGCCGCACCGCCCTAAAAACGGGGGCCTGATTCGCCCGTCGCAACAGCTTCAAACGTCTCAAAAAATCCTCTGCTTGGGCTTGCCCTGTTCGTCATGGCCTCTGCCAGACCAGCTGTGTGTGCACCGATCCACCGGACATTACCCAGCTCTGATGATGATCTCTGCACAGCCATTACTCGCGCGGGATGCCCTGCAGCTGCAAGGGTCATCGCTGAGCACATCTGCTACAACTCTGCCAAGCCACCTACTTTTTAATCTTGCATTTTAACTTCTGCACTATATCCCACCCGTCTAAAATGATCCTTCGGATGATCATGAACAAAGCTGGCGCACATGCCATTTCATCATTCCACTGCACTCTCCGAGAACAACTGCCGCCGCCACGCTCCGATCATTTATTTTTTGGATGATCTGCACCCGAGACACGAGACACGATGTTGGTGCCCCAGATTTGAGCAGCTAAGAGATCCTTCCGGGGAAGCCGCCGAGCACGTGTAGCGGCGGACATACAAGCCACCTTTAAAGTCCGGAGCGATCAACATCTTTCGTCAATATACATCCCTCACGTCTTGGAAAACTCGGGAACATTGGAGAAAATCGCTATACCTGCTCGCCACAGACATGCAGTCCAGGCCTACCTTGATGTACCATCAGATAATTCTGATGCCAACTGAGGCATTATGAAAAATGCCTCAAAAGCATGATGTTCCATCTGAAAGGCTGAGCCACATCGACGGGACCTACTTATGCACGCCTCAGTACAGTAGCGGTGGATGATCTGCAGAGTGAGCCGCGGATAACACTCGGTCATAATTGACTGGACACAGCTACGCCACAGGCTCAGCTCGCTGGAGCATCCCCCCGAAGCTCCAGGATACACAATCCCGTCCTGAGTTGGAAACGAATCCGTTAGGCTCGCCAGCAGACCGAAGGAATGACGTGCGGAACCAAGGGCTCGTAGCCTACCACAAAAATGCCCCTCGCCCCGCGCAACTCGACACCACCTTACTCCCGCACCACGACTATCGAAAGTCCTCCACAAAAAAGAAGGGACCAGACCTGCCGTCACTCGGGAAGAATCGAGCAACCTCGAACGTCGGAATCCGTTCTCGGTGGTTCTCATGCCGTGAGAAAGACCGCCGAACCCTTTTGTACATTCGTGGACGACGCTACCAACCACGTGGGCCGGAGAGGATATGAACCAGAGATCGATGGATAGCCCTACGCCTAGACGCACCTTTTCCCACGCGTCCGCGATATACTACTCGTGAACATACTGTCGGGATTCGAATAGTCTCCATCCTGCCTTCCTTCAAAGCCTTCAGGAATTCCTGCGGTTCAGTCTTCAGGATCGCCTTTCCGAATCGAGTAACCCGCTGGTCCAACCTCCAGCGATGACCCCTTCGGGCTCAGCCGTCCTGACTATGACTCCCCCCTAATCCCCAAAGGAAATTTCAGGGTTCAGAACACCCCCTGATCGCAACGGTCCCATGGAAATACCGCTTTTCTTTTCTCTCGGACTCTTCCGAAGAAACATCAGAACCACGTGCTCAGTCCAGAACCCCGAAAAGAACCTCCGTGCACCGACCACCATCGTGGAAACACTCGTCGTTTTCTCCTCGGCCTCCTCCGGCCGCAACTACCATCTCTCTGTCGTTTCCCTCGAACGTCTGATGGCTAGTTCCGCCCGCTACTACCGCAATCGATCCTGTGATGTCTAAAAGGCGTCCCGCCGCGAAATGTGCGTGTCGGGGATGGTTGGGTTGTGCGCAAGAGAAATAAAACATTCCAGACACAGACGACCAAAACCCCTGCACGCCCAATTTACTCGGACGCTTCCGCTCGTTCCCGGGGAGGTGGGCGGGCGATCCTTGAACGTCTAATTCGACACACCTTGTTTCTTCTAATACTTCTTATGACAAACCACCTATAGGCGCGCGGTTCCGAAATAACATCGAACGTCTGAAGGCCGCTTCCGCCGTCGTTTGGCGGAGATCGCCATCGGGTGCATCCGTTTTTTCCCTTCGGCCACTTCCGTGGATCGTGATGCTTATTTGCTTTCGTGCACACACACACCCGTGCCATCATCATCTTCGAACGTCTGGCGGCTATGTCCGCCCGCTTCTTCAGTGTACAGTGAGACGGAGCGTGCCGAACGTCGAACGTCTCGTAGGGATCTCCCGCTCGACGTTCGAACGTCTGGAGGGCTGATCTTGCTCCCTTTGTGCACACATCATCTTTCCAGCCCCCGTCAATCCTTTTCCCCAGACGTTTTCGACTCCAACGTGGTTTGCAAAAAAAAAATCATCCCACATGTTCCGAAAAGCAACCTCTTACTCATGTCTATGTTCTGCCGTCCTACAGCTACGTTTTTCCCTACATGACATCCTGCAAACTTCACCATCGAACATTGAGACGAAGGCATCAGACTTTCGAACAAAAAAGACCGTCGCTCACACCACGTCACCCATCCTCCCCACCCATTTCCAACCGAGCCGTTCATGCTGAGCAGAACATCGAACGTCTGAAGGCGAGTTCCGTCTCGACAGCAGGAAAAGAGAAACCGCGGAGACGGTTTCATTAAGAAAACGGACGTCCTATAACATCGAACGAGAACGGCGAAAGGAACAAGAAGGGCTGAAAAGGGAAGGAGGCGCAGACCACGTCGTACGTGCACACGAGCGGATTTTCTGAGAAGCGGCGGCGCTCTACCAGAAAAAGGAGCAAAGGCAAAGGCAAAGGGAAACCCACAAGATTCACACACGACGGTCGCGCGTGCGCGTAATAGCAAACAACCAGAGAGTAAGTACCAGCGACCAGCATATCCGTCGCGCATGCGTGAGTTGTGTGTTGTGAGGATCCCCACCGCTCGCGCCAATCGTAAACGGAACAGGGTAGGAAATAAGTGGATACCCAACCCCAAACAAAGCAAGCCCACACGTATGGGACGGTGATCATGCGGAGATGGGGAGAGCAAAAGCAACGAAAACTACTAATAAGGAGACACACAGCAAGGAGAAAAGGATCGGGGGTTTCTTTTTTGAGCGAGAGACGAGGGGCCCCCGTCGGCGCCGGTAATATCGTAAGTAATCCGATCGACACGAAAGTGGTTCGAGCACTTTTCGCGGAGGGAAAAGCGAACAAAAGAGAGAGAAAAAGGACAAGAAGGAAAAACCGGAAAAGCGAAAGGTCAAAGCGCAGCGCGCCCCCTCACTCACTCCTGCCTGCGTTGCCCCCCTCAGCACGCCATGGTGAGATGTCCCCCTCATTCGATCAGCAGAGGGGGATGAGGGGGCCCGATGCGCGCCGCGCCGGACGAAAGGACGCGTTGTATTGGCCGGTGTCGGGTGACTTTCCACGGCGTGTGGAGATCACCAGTGTACAGCGCGAAGGAAGAGGGAGACAGGAATGTGGGAGAGGTGGATGCGGCTTGCGTGCTTTGATATTAGAGTTGGGGAGGAGTGCATGGAATCGACGTCACCCCGACTCTGCGTGCTTCATGTTCAGATGTCCGGCTGCCCACTTCACATATGCCCATGTGTAAAAGAGAGAATAGCGGACGTGAATGTATTCCTAGGAAAAAAGATAGAACTACACTATTAGAAGGTAATGCTATCAATATGGTTGCACGGGATTTGGTGCTTGAGCGGCTTAAAAAAAAGAACCGGTTATCCTGCACTCTTCACCAAGTAGAAGCATAACGTAAATATCCGGAAGTATATACAGTATTCTAGATCTTACGAATACGCGCAGATAGTTACTTCAGCTCCCCTCGTCGCGAAAGTATATTATCCTTTGCGGCGCACAGAAAATTGTCAAACCTCAGCGTTTTGCTTTATTGTTACCAAGCTTAATTCCCGTGTTTATTGTCTTTTCTTTCAACACCAAGGAATATTCCCTGTACACCTTGCCACCAAAACGTCATCTATCTCATATACTTTCTGACATCATTCTTGCTATTTCATGTATATAAAAAGCTGATTATGCTTTTGGATTCCAACTTCGGCAGTGCTCAAATCAGTTACTTTGCACTGTTCAACAAAAACTCACATCTTTGGCAATCCACTGTGCAATCTTCCATCGAGACATACGTTTCCCCTACTTGACCCCATACGTCTCTGCCCCCTCTCACTCATCCTAGTCATCCATTGGATTGCCCAGTGCCGAAGTGAAACCCACCACGGGTATCGGTTCTCCGGCTTACTCCATCAGATAAGGAATAAACGCTCATATCACAGCGCCATGCAAAATGAAAAACGAAATCTTTTGAAGGTCTCACCAGAGCCTATCGCAAACCATCAATCAAACACCATGCATGCCTGAATAGACTTCAAGGTTCACATATATATCTCCGGATATTTACTTCTACTGCTCACGGAAGAAGAGTGCAGCATCTCTCGTTGCACTCAAGCAAACTCATATGCCACTGCAGGCTCAAGACAGTCGACTGTTCGCAGTTATGCATGGGGAGAAATCTGCCCTCTACTTACGCGAGTGATGAGGCCTATCGTCTAGGCGTTACTTGTACGGTTATCAATTCTACATCTACGCCGGGGCAGTTGCTTCCGCTGCTTACAACATTGGGTTGTATGCCTCCCCGGAAAATGGGCTCGTATGGCTCAAATGGTTAAAAATATGCTGTGGCGCAAGGGCAACAGGAACAAACAATCCAACGAAACATGGGCTGAGTATTACCAAGGAATTAGCCATTGATGAGGAATTTACGCTGCACTCAAGCCAAAAAACTTCCGTAGGAAGTCGAGAAAGGAAATTTTTTCGATGAAAATGTGAATTATGGAAGACAGGAATTGTAAAGGTAGAGGAAGAAAAAAGTAAACCCCATGTGTATAGTAAAAAGAGGAATAAGGTTAGCTTCGGTTCCGGTATGAAACAAGAGACGCCCGACAAAACCCTTCTTCTCTTCAACTTCCCATTGCCGCGTCCGATAATCCCTTTACGAACGTAAATCTTCCCATCCCTGTACCATCGCCGTCCCATCAAACCACATAGTCTGCAAGCATTTCGCCGTGTGAGAAAACCGATCAAACATCCCAACTCTCTTATGCCTTACAGGAGAAGATAAGAAAATTCATTGTTGCTTCGTGATCAGAAGAGACCCTATTTCGCCCCAGGCGAATAGATGAATTGGAACATGCGCATTTCGTGCAAAACGATCGTCTTCGCTTTTCCCGTCGTAACACAAACAGAAAATCGTACAAAGTTGTTTACTCCTCTTCGACAGGAGCGGGTGGTGGAACGTCGGGCGTGGCCGATGGGGTTCCTTGAGGGCTTGATACTGCATCTAGAGGAGCAGCATGCAGAGCAGGCTTTAGGCTTTGCGCCAGCGTGCCGGCCCTCTTCTTTTCCAAGGCGTCATTCACCCATTGAGCGACCTCTGGGTCCTCCGGTGCTTCTGTCCCGGTATAGTCGACATGAGGACCGGCTGCCGAAGCGTCTCCGTTACCGTTTTCTTCCTCCTCCTCGGAAATGGTGGCGGGCTTTAGGAGAGGTGCCAGCCACGCGTGTTGAAGCAGCATGGCATAGGTGGGGCGAAGGTTGGGAATCTTGTTCAGACAGCCACGAACAAAGTTCCTTGCTGCCTCGGAGAAACCTTCAGCGGGGAGGTCCGGGGGTTCGCCATCGACGATTGCCTGTTGACGTCATTAGCTGATGTGAAGCACGAAGGGAATTGCGGATGACTTACGCTGAGCTGACTGAAGATGTTGTTGTACGTCTCAGGCGGGTAGGGGTATCTGCCCATGGCGCACTCGATGATGGTTAATCCCAGACTCCAGATATCGCTCTGCACACTGTAGGTGCCGCCACCAGGATTGGCGCCGGCCTGTGCAACACCTCCACTCGATATCCTCTCCGGAGCCATGTAGCTCTGACAACCGATATTTGTCTTGGCAATACTGGCGACCAAATTGCCGCTGACACCGAAATCGCAAATCTTGACCTGGCCCCTGGTGTTGATGAGGATGTTGGTTGGCTTCACGTCGCGGTGGATGATGTTGTGTTCGTCCTTCAGAGCCTTCAGGCCCATGGTTGTCGCGAGCGTGATCTTCCTCAGCACATTCTCGGGGATACCTTCTCCGTACAGCTTGTCTATCGATCCGCCGTCCATGAACTCCATGCAGATGTACACTGCTCCGTCTTGGAAAAAGGCGCCGTAAAAGTCGATGATGAAAGGAGAGACGCAACGGTGGAGGATGTCGAGCTCCATGATGATGGCGGCGAACTTGGCATCATCCAACTCCAGGCGAATTTCCTTCATGGCCATGACCTTGCCCGACGTGCCAGAACCAGCCTTGGCGGCCGTTGGACTCGACTCAGCCGACGACTCGCTTTTGTTCACGGGCGAGCCAGGGACGGCGGGCATGGAGTAGGCTTTGTTTCCGGCCAGACCGAGTCCTGGTCTTCTCATCTGCGGCCGGGCATGTCTGACCTTGTACACGGTGCCGTAGTTGCCTTTGCCCAGCTCGTCCAGAGTTTCCACCTCATCTAGAGATATGCTGAAGGTGGAGCCGTTTGCGAATTTGACGCCTTGTCCCGTCAGCGTGGCTTTGCCGGCAAAGTTCAGGCTGCCGGTTTCCTTGTCCAAGTATTTCTGATACTCGTCGATCTTGGAGCCGCCAATGGGCTTCTCGTCCACGCCGCCATTGATATCCTTCAGAGAGAAGTTGGGCTTCTTCCTACCGCTAGGCGCAGGGCTCCCATTGGGGGCTGCGCCTGGAAGGCCTCCAGGCAGAACCATGCCGCGCTTCTCTGCCAGCGACCTGGTCTTCAAATTAGGCACGGCAGGAGCGGAGGGGAAGTGACTGATGCCCGGCTTCCCGGCCTGGGTAGGGAGTCGGAAGCCCGGCGGCACGCCACCGGCGAAGGCACCACCCGGGGACTGGGGCAGGGGATTCTGAGCGCTCGTAGGGGGCGCGCGCATTGGATTGGGCGGCGGGGCGCGTTGCCTGCCCATGTGGACGGCCTTCATGCGCTCGAGGATATCCTGGGGCAGGTTGGTGCCGCTGGGCTTGACCGGATTGCGGGCAATGCTAAGGTTGCCCAATGGTGTCGACGAAACCGTCATGCCCGAGGTGGAGGGTGCGGCTGAGACGGAGCGGTTGAGCGGCGGCTGGGCCAGCGGCGACGAGGGCGAGGGAATGTCGGGGCTCGTGGGCGACTCGAGCGGGGAGGAGACATCGGACAGGTTGTCCTCGTCGGGCGTGGAGGGCATGGTGAACGAGTGGCAGCAATTGGCGGGGCGCTGTTTCGCGGAAAAAGAAGATGCGACGCGCAGCGGGTAAGAGATTCGCCGGGGGTGCGCGGGGAGAGGGAGGGGAGGAGGGGAGGAGGAGAGAGTCTGGAGTGTGGCGGTGCGAAGGGGGAGGGCGAAGGAGTTCGCTAGGCGTGACGTAGCCGGTGGGTGGTGGTGTTACAGGGTGGAGATGCAGCGACGACGCTGGAGCCGGGCAGCAGCAGGTTTGGCGCGCGGACGGACGAGCGCAGCCGTGTCTCGTCTCACGCCGGGGCGTGCCTTGTTGGACGCCGCGTCAAAGAGTCGCGCTGCCCGGCCTCACCACTGACTGATCGCCGGGCTCGCAGCAGGCTGCGACAATCGAAGATGCCCAGCACGTGACGCCCGCGCCTGTGCGCCGGGGCGCTGCATGTGCGGATGCGAGAGGCCATGGGCTCAGGGTGGCGCTGCCAAGCTGGGCGGACCCAGCGCGGCTCGCCCAGGCCAGCTTTGACGCGATAGCGTCGCCATCGCACGCCGCCAAGCCTGCACAGCTCACCCTGCCCGACACCGTCATTCTTGCTTGCGCGCGCGCTGCGCCCTCTCGTCTTATCGCGCCTATAAACTCTTTTCCGCCGCCGCGCTGCCGTCTCCCAAGCCCTGCCACTCCCTCGACTGCGCTTGCCTCCACGTCTTGTCTCTCCGACAAGAGCTGTAACAAGCCCGACCGCCCGCGCTGTTCCGCCTGCTCTAGCTCGCAGCCCCCAGACGCCCTCCGCGCCGGAGCGCGCGTCCCCAGAATGCTTTTCAAGTCGCATCGCCTGCTGCGGAGCGCAGCCCCAGATCTCACTACCATGGCCAATCCCTCCGACTCTTCCCTGTCCTCGGCCTTGTTCGACGCCATGAACAGCCATTCTTCCCACCCCGACTTCGCCCACCTCATTCTGCTGGTCTTTGAGGCGGTCCTGGAAGTCGTCTGCGTCAGCTTGCCAGGCTACATTATCGCTCGCCAGGGCATGTTCGATGCCAATGCCCAGAAATTCATCGCCAACCTCAACGTCCAGCTGTTCACGCCGTGTCTGAGTAGGTGTCTCGCGTCCCCGCACTCCGCCCTGCAACCGGTTCGCTAACACTCGCTAGTCTTCACTAAGCTCGCCTCGCAGCTGACCGCTGAGAAGCTCATCGACCTTGCTATCATTCCCGCCATCTTCGTCGTCCAGACGCTCGTGTCATGGGCCTCCGCACTCATCGTCGCCCGCCTGTTTGGCTTCAAGAAACAAAGACCCAAGAACTTTATTACCGCCATGGCTGTCTTCGGCAACTCCAACTCGCTGCCTATTTCACTCGTTCTTTCGCTCTCCAAGACAATTTCAGGCCTCCACTGGAGCGAGGTTCCCGGAGATAATGACGATGAGGTTGGCGCGCGTGGCATTCTGTACCTTTTGATCTTCCAGCAGCTGGGACAGCTCGTTCGTTGGAGTTGGGGCTATCAGGTCCTCCTCAAGCCCGCCAGCGAATACCCTGACGAAGACGCCGGAAGGAATGCCGCCCTGGAGCAGGGTGACTTCGATGACGCCAGCTCCATTGAGCGTCGCAACCTTCTCGACGAGGAAGAGGACGACGACAACGACGGCGAGCTTCGTTCTACCAGCCCTGTACCTGAGTCTTCCTTCGCCTCGGGTGCCATCACCCCTGTTAACGATAACCAGCGTGCCAGCGCCGATGTCTCTCGAGCTTCGTCTACCTCGAACCTGACAAAGAGATATGCCAGGGATGAGACCAATGGCAAGATCAATGCCACTCCTACGAACGGCAATGCTGTCACTGCTGGCCCGGGCAACCTGGCCGGCGACACTGCGGAAAGCGAAACCGCGACCGAGCCTGAGCCGGAGATTCCGAAGGGCTACAAGGGTTGGCCAATCCGTTCAAAGCTCTGGACCAAGCAGAAGCTGTGCTCCGCTGGAAAGTCGATCCGTGCTTCCTCCTGCAAGGCCTTCCGCGCTCTTCCCCAGCCAGTGCAGACGGCATTCTCCAAGATTGGTTCCGGCATTCGGAGGTTCATGGACGGCGTCTGGGACTTCATGAACCCACCGCTTTGGGCCATGCTTGTCGCTCTCATTGTCGCATCGGTTCCTTCGCTTCAGCACCTCTTCTTCGACGAAGGCACTTTTGTGAATACGTCGGTCACGCGAGCGGTCAAGCAGTCGGGTGGAGTTGCCGTTCCTCTAATTCTTGTCGTCCTTGGCGCCAACCTTGCGCGAAACACTCTCCCCGAGGCGAGTGCCCAGGATCTCGAGGATGCCAAGGATGAGAAGAAGCTGCTTTACGCTTCGCTCATCAGCCGCATGCTTCTGCCGACCATCATCATGGCCCCCCTCCTGGCGCTGCTTGCCCGCTACGCTCCCGTCAGCATCATTGGCGACCCCATCTTCATGATTGTCTGCTTCTTGCTGAGTGGTGCTCCCAGCGCGCTGCAGTTGGCTCAGATCTGCCAGCTCAACAACGTTTACATGGGCGCAATGAGTAACCTCCTTTTCCAGAGCTACGTAGTCTGGATCCTTCCGTCTACGCTGGTGCTCGTCATGCTTGCACTCGAAACGGTTGAGTGGTCTACTGGCGCTTAATTGGCTCATTTTATATGATATGGGGTTTGTACAGCCAGTATCTTCTTTCCTTTTCTCCAAAACTACATGTACGTACATGAAGCGAGGGCGTTTTACGGTTTATGATTTGGCATATGGGATCAAGCTGTTTCCTGGGTTTGCAGTGCTGGATCACGCTGTGGGAAACGGACTACTAGAGGCGGTCAGGGAGGGCGCATATTGGGCTCATGAAATTATATGGCATCTTAAGGATCATAATACCGCTGTAACAATGTCGTCTAGAAGATGGAACTGTAGAATTATCACTATGAACCTATTGGGCGTTGAGTCCCAAGCATTCAACTGTCAACCAGCACTGTCGCACTTTGGACCCTTCGCCTGAGCTTCTCTGCCGCACCATCAGAAACAGGCAAGAATTGTCGGACGTGTCCGAGCGCGAGGCACACCCACATATGCAGCTTCTTCACCGTTTCGCGTCTGTTGGATCTCCACGAATACGTGCCAGACAACGCATCGCGGTTAAGCACTAGCTGAAACCTCTAGAATGTTCCCCACATTCTTTGCTTTCCGTCCTCGCCACGGCGTGTACATTTTTTTTTGTATCAGTGCACGAGTGTCTTCGGGCCGCAGTCAATCTCCGCGGTAGGGACGTGCAGCCGAAGCGGCTACCTTTCATTTCAGCGTAGCTGGACTATCAGCTGAGCTAGAGCATGCAATGCCACGCTGTTTCGTTCTTGAATCTGCAGAGGAAAATCCTCGGATGGGGACCGCTTTCTCCACTATCTTCAGCCGATATACGAGATAGCGTCCCCACACGCCAAAGCGTTGTCCACAGCCGCATGCAAGGCACAGGTCATCTCATCGTCAGCTTTCCGCTACACCCTTGCTCGGATTCTCTCTTCCCCACCGCCAACTTTTTCCCGTGCCCTTCGAATGACTCGCATGGGATCTCCGCTCGGTCTTCGCTACAGAAATGTGAAAGAGTCTCCGAGATCACGGGCGTGCTATGTTAAGAAAAACAGGGTACGTGTACACTATCACACAGCATGACGAGGCATTTATAGAGCAGACCGTCTTCGCCACAGCAAGGCGGCAGTCTTGACTGCATACGTAGACACCTCTCGGCACCGCCGATTTTTTCACCACTTCCCGCGCAAAGCGCTTCATCAATACCGGGAAACTCGGCTTATATGGAAGTGAAAAGAAAAAAAAGCCGCGATGGTTCGGCGCCGAGAGTGCCGGAGCAACCGGTCGGGCGAGCTAAGGCTGTCCCTGCAGCAGATTTTCAGCCTTTGGGCGGACCGGTTTCCGTAGCGCTGATGGTCGACTTCTTCTCTCGTCGAAGGAAAGCCGCCGCACCTGCCGTATCTCGCACAAACACTAAGATCAGCAGCCACAGCCCCCCAGCCGCCGCAACAGCAAGCGTGTCTATGCTCCGCCACCTTACACCGCCCAACAAACCACTGCGCACGACGTAACGTCGAGCCTCTCATTCGTTCGCCGGCCGGGCGCCTCCGCAGCTGGCGAACCGTTACCTGTCAGGCAGCCCTTCGTCTACAGCGGACACGTACATAGATGCCCCATCATCGGTGTGTTTTGGAGAAAGCAAGCCCTCGCACGGGCCGCAACCCTTCAGCTCTACAAGGTGCAGGTCGCGCAATAGCTGGCTGTCGACAGGATCATCATCAGCCACCATTATCTCTGACCGGTGATCGGCGAACACTTCGCTGCCTTCCTTTTCCAGCTGCCATGCTCTTTTTTTACTCAGTGACGTTAGTCGAATCCGCCTTTTGCACACACCCCCCGCGTTTCCCACCCGGGCCTTCGCTTACTGCTGCGACGAGACGCGAGCCGCATGAGGACGCCTCTTGGCGCGACCATCATCTTCCGTTTCGACCTTGTTCAAACACCAAACCCTTTCCCCTTCGATCTCAAAGAAACCCGAAATGTTCGAAAAAGAAAAATGCAAGGTAAGCCGTGACGAGGGGATCGCGTTGCAAGAACTGCCGAAGGGGACTTCCTTGGCGGGGGAACAGGGACGCAAAGCTTAAAACCCGGAACGTGAGAAACATGGCGAGTTGGCGTTTGAAATTTATGGTCCACCCCCCGGTTCCGCCCCAGTGGTACGATTTGGGGGGGCGAGGTGTGGCGGTGCAGCTTGGGAACGACCACTGCGTTGGGATCATGTAGGTATCCTCTTTTCTTCGCTTGGCATTAGCTGCCTGAAACTCGAGGCTCGCCAGAAAAATAAAAAAACGGGCAGGGAAATTCTGGTGTGAGCGATTTTAGGAAAGTGCTATGAGATGATGATCGCGCTGAGGAGTTCGGTGCTGGGGCATGAGGGGTTACAGAAGACTTTGCACTTCTATGCCACGCGAAAGACACTGCCCTTCCTACGCGGGCACTTGGAGCCAATATCCGGATATACGTCTGAATATCTGGGCTCAGAGTTACACGGATATATTCGGACGAAGTTCCCCAAATGAATACCTAAGCATGGTGCGATAACTCCGACAATACAAGTCGAGAGGTATGGAATTTCATCACAACCAACTGTAGAGCAGTCCAAGGTGAGTCTCGATATAACAGAGACCATGGTCCGCCTCGCCTGTCATTGCTGCTTACTTCTGTTTGCTCGCATCGTTCTAACTATTCAAGCTGCTTGCCCCTTTCACGTTCTCTTCGTGTCTTTGATACCAACTATGACTTGCATCTGCCACCACATTCCGGATAGATCTAGAAACATATCGACACTCACCTCAAACATTGTTTCCATGATGCTGACCGGTAAAACATCATCATATACTGTCACTGTTCTAATGACAACCAATGCGCCGTGCGAATTATAGAAGTGTGGAAGTTTTTGAAGATTGTAGATGCACAATTAAATATCTGAGCGTCCTCTTTTGGGCATGTGTAACATCCCCCATGCTCCGAAGGAATAAAACGATGGAGGCGTAGCAAAAGATGCAAGTAAGACACGACGACACGAGCCCAAAAGGTTTGTGTTCCATTATTGCCGAATCATGTGTGCACGTCAGGCACGTAAAGGACTTGCCAAGCCACCGCTAGTTGATACGACGACCGGAGGTCAGAGTAGTAGTCTCTCTCGTAGAACTCGTCAAAGACTATCTGAGGAGCTCTGAGAAGGGTGTACTTCCGGCTCTTTGGTGATTTCGGGATGCAGTGGTTGCAAGAAATGCGAGGAATATCTGTGCCGTGGTGCGTGAGCAAGAACTTCTTTGTAGCACGCTCTCCACAACCACACTTCCGTGTGTCAAATGGACCAACAAAGCTTCTGAAATGATTGGTGGTGGTTTGCGAGGAGTGTTTCTTTGTGCTCTGGCCGTAGCTTTGAGAATCCTCTAGAGCCCACCCAGCTGTTCTTTCAACTGTCATTGTTATCCGTCGCACACCCGCTGACCTCAAGACTTCACCCTTCTCACCTCTACCCACCTCAAACATGATACCATACAAGTGCCTCTACTGATTCCAGGTTTTGCCGTGCCGCACGTCATCTCAAGCGCCTACAAATATCCAATCTAGAGTTGGGAAGAGTTGCAGCCACCATCCTCTCCATCCCTACTAAAGACTTTCAGCACATCAACGCATCGGTCATGCCTAAGACACGTAATGGATCCAATCGTGGAAACAGCCGCAGCACCAACCACAATACCAACCGCAATACCAATCGCAGCACCAACCGCGGCACCAACCGCCACCGTAATTCCCGCCGTACTTCTGAGACATCCGATGACGATGAAGAGATACTAGCGGGCATTGTAATTAGGCCCGTATCTCGAGAAAGTAAGTATATACCTCCGTAAGGGATGCAATACATGCTAACTCTATACCAGGAACCGCCGCTACCACACGTCGTACCCGGAGCTCTCGCAATTCTGGCCAAGCTTCCGCGGCTCCTACCCTTGATGGTCCAGCCGACATCCCGCCTGATCCTAATCCAAACGTCCCCGACCTGAGCACGCATCAAGACGATGACAAAGTCAATGAGGAGACGGAGACCGAAGACAAGGATATCAATGATGCCGTTTCCCACGAGAATGCGCCCGGAGAGGGTCACGACAACGATGACGAAGACGACACATCTGTCCACGGAGAAGTTTCCGAAACTGAAGCCGAGATCCAACGCCTCCGCGAAGTTGCTGCTGAAGCCACTGCCAAAGCCAACAGTCAGTGCCTCTTTCCCCGTCGTTCGTCACAAACACCCACTGATATTTCATCAAACAGGACTTGCGGCCGGAGATGACCAAGCCGCAGCAGAGTCTGCGAACGACACCTCAGAGACGGAGGAGGAAACCGACAGTGCCAGGCACGCCAACAACAAAACCAACGCTCCCGCGTCCAGCAGCAGCACCGCGAAACCTCCTTCCGACCCTCGACCCAGCCAACAGCGCCGCTCCAAGAAGAAGAAGAAGAAGAAGCAAAAGTACGACCCCAGCCTCGTCCCGTCGAAGCGCTACCGCATCAACGCCGGGTACAACGGCCACGACGACTTCTGGTCCGTCGACTTCTGCCTCGGCGTGCGCAAGGCGACGCGCACACTCTACAGCACCACCTCCTTAGCAGACTTCGAAGTCCTCCTCCAGTTCTACGACTGGCCCGACCCGTCGTGGATCCCGCTGAGCTGGAACGAGCCCAACCTGGACATCGCCTACTACTTCCACACGCACCCGGCGCAGACGCCGCGCCCGTACCGCTTCCCGCGCGACTTCGACCGGCGCCGCCTGCCCGCCACGCCGTCGGACGAGTGGCAGCGCGAGTGGGACGAAGTGCGGGCCGAGGCCGAAGAGCGGTGGCCGCACCTCTTCGACGAGAGACGTAGTAGTGGTGGTGGTGGTGATGGGGATGACGACACGGACGATAGCGAGACCGGTATGGACGACAAGCCTGCTGACAACGGGAGGCCGGCTGCTGCGCCCAAACAGGCTTCCGCCGCTACTAAGAAGACGAAGACCACCGCCGCTAGCAGCAGCAGCGCTAAGTCGACTGCAGCAGCAAAAAAGACTACGAAGTCCGGTGCCAAAGGTAAAGGGACGGGGACGACAGGTGCTCGGCAAACGCGCCAGGGCGGCGCGTCGAAGCGCGGCAGGGTAGATGTTGTCGAGTCCGACGACGACGAAGAAATTAGCCAGCCAAAGCGCCGTAAGATGGATGGCCGGAGGTAGGCTGCTGCTCGGTGTCACACCATCTGTGAAATGGGCTTGCCGGCCCAATGTGCATGTTGGAAAGGTGGCTCTTGCTTATGGTGTAATTGGCAGAAAGTACCTGTAATGAGTAGAACAGCCCAGAAGCGGTCTTTCTGGTCACCACTTTGTTTTCCATGTCCTTTCCCCTTTGGTCATTCTTGATTTGTTTCCGGAGAAGATACTTTTTGGTTCTACGAGGTGTTCTCGATTTGTCTTTCCCGGCGATTGGAGAGTAGTGCGGTTTGATTGCACTGGGCGAAACGAGATACCACCATCCCACCTCCCTTTATAGCTTTTGATTCTAGTTTACCAGACGTATGTAGAACTTTCTTGGAAACGAAATGTGACAGACTGTATTCTCTGAGGAATTCAAGACCCTGTAACTCGATAAATGCTGCAATACATCACGGACGGGAGGCTGCAGCTACACACGCAGGCGGCTTAGGCACTTACAGACTTTCTCTACAGCATTGTGGAACAGACAAGAAATGATTTCTTGATGCATACTCCCTCATTCTGCTCGGATGCGTCGGCGTCCCATTTTGTGGCATCTTTATTAGCATGTGAAAGGCGCTTGGCGACGAGATGGAATATAGGTCGAAACACTTCTTCTCTAGTCATTGGCGTGAGAGAGGAAATAATATTAACAAGGAGAAACTCGATCTCCTGGTGCAGCCAGGAGAAGAAGGAGGAGAGACAGTTGCGCAAATGAAGGAAGCATGGCGGACAATGGCGTTGCGGGCTGCGTCAGCGTTACTGAAGCAGAGATTAAAAACACCAGCGCAGACGAAAGTAGGTGATTGATGCTGTAGGATTGGCTATGATGCGCCTGTAGTAAAAGCTGAGAGGCGTTGTGTTACAAGGTTTCTTGTCTTTTCTTTGCCTGTGGAAAGGAAGTGGTATGTTAGCTCTGATAAGAAAGTGGCAAGAGAGCATGCAACAATCGCCAGAAGTCAGTGGCTTCATCTCATCACCAAATTTTTAATGATTCTTGCACAGCACCAGTTTGAACAGATAAAAATCGGCTTTTTGGATGTGATTTAGAGGAGGGCCACGTAGCTCATCAACCAGTGTTTTAACGCCGCAACTCCCGAAGCCGAATGTACACCGCGAAACGAGGAAAATTGAAGCCCCTCGGTATAGAAAGAACCTCAACATAGGCAGAATGAGCCAAGTCTCCTCTTACAAAGCCAACCGCTCATGGAGAGATTCCACCCAATTATGAACCCACAAAATCAAGAACCTTTTTCTTTTTGGAAATCACGAAAAGCTTAGTCGCTGCGCGCGTAGACAGCGCAGACCATGGCGTGGTCTCTCTCGAAAGGCTCGAGGGTGAGCTGCTCCTTGGGCTTCAACTTCTCGTCGCGCATCTTCTGCACCTCGCGGGCGAAGACCGCCTCGGGAGCGGCAGTGGAGTCGATACAGTTGGCCTTGATGGAGACGACAACACCACCGCCGTTCTTGAGGAACAGGTGGGCGTTCAGGCCGACAATACGCGCCTGATCGGGCTGGGCAACATCGGCGAAGATGCAGTCAACCATGGAGACAAGCATGCGGTACTTGAGCGGGTGACGGGCGTCCTCGACAATGGGGATGACGTTGGTGCGGTGGGTGGCCATGTTGACCAGGTCACGACCAGAACGGTGGGAGAACTCGACGGCGTAGACAGTGCCTGGAAATGTCAGCATTGCCGAAAAGAATGTCGGGGTTTCTAGAAGAGCCTACCGGTAGGGCCAACGATATCAGCGACGTGAGAAACAGAGGTACCGGAGGCGGCACCGAGGTAGAGAACCTTGCTACCAGGCTTCATGTAGATGTCTGTTTCTGATCAGCCGCTACATTCATCTCCAATGTCTGCGAGAAAGCTTACTCTCCATGCCACCAAGAATACCGGCAGCCAACTTCGAACGGAAGGGGTTCCAGACACGGTACTCGGTAGTGGTGGCGGGGGCGGGCTCGCCGTCCTCGGTGGGAGCGGCAGCGCCGGCGTTGGGGACCTGAATGCGCTTCTCGCCATAGACGCTCTCGCCAGGCGTCAGGTTCTTGGTGGTCAAAAGATCCTCCTTGCCGCGAGCAACGAAGACACCGGCGTGCCTGTGGGGCTCGATGATGACCTTGGCACCGCCTGTGGTATCACAAAATCGTCAGCTATCCGTACAAAGCTCGGAGGCGGACAGAAACAGGCAAACTCACCAGCCGCACCGGGCCTGCCACCCCTGCCACCACCACGGCCTCCTCCACGACCACCAGCACCGCGGGGAGCACCACGACCCCTCGGGGGACCACCGCGGCCACCACGGCCACCGCCCCTGCCACCGAAACCGCCACGGTCACTACCACCGAAGCCGCCTGTTGAAAATAGAAGTCAGCGATGTGCTCAAGACGAAGGATCCCGTCCGGCGGTAAAACGCGCGCGAAGCACAAGAAGTCATCTGAAGCTCAGAGGAAGCGCAGCAGACATCTTTGCATTTCGCGCAGCGCGATTGGGAAAAAGGAAGGAAGTGAGAATTACCACGACCACCGCGGCCACCGCCTCTGGGCGCACCGCGACCACCACCACCGCCACCACGACCACCGCGAGGAGTGAAGGCCATTGTAGATATTGCTGTTGAAAGAGGACGTTCGGGGGAGTCTGGAATGAGCGACGAGCAGCGACGCTGGGTTGTTGCTGGGTGACAGTCGACGCTGCGGTGGGCGAGCTTCGGGTTCGAAAAAAGTTCGTCTGCAGAAGCTGCGCTGCCAATGGCCGGCCGCGCGCTCGCTTACGGCCGGGTGGTGGCCCGTGCGCCGCCCACGCGCGGCGGGCGAAAATGCGATGCGAAGGTCGAACCTCACTCCTCTTCCGCCCAGCGAGACGACACGACCACCCCGACAACACACCAGGACCCTCCGTCAATCTCCCTCACGATGGTACGAGCACGCCGCCTGCCCCCGATGCGCTGCCATTGCAGCCGCTGCCCGCCCGCCGAGCTCCCTGTTGCAGCGCACCCCCGGTGCTGTCAAAAATTCGAAGGCACAGCTGGCTGACGCACGCCTGCTGCATCTCTAGGTCCGCTACGCTGCCACCGACATCGAGTCCGCTAAGAGCGCTCGCGCTCGCGGCTCCTACCTCCGCGTCTCCTTCAAGAACACCCGGGAGACCGCCCAGGCCATCAACGGCTGGAAGCTTGAGCGCGCCCTCAAGTACCTCGAGAACGTCCAGGAGAAGTCCGAGGCCGTTCCCATGAGGCGGTACGCCGGTTCCACCGGCCGCTGCGCGCAGGGTGAGTTGCCCCGTCGCCTTTGGGGAAACGGATGCTTGGATTGTCGTCATTTTGAGATGGACATGAATGGGCGGATCTGCAATCCTCGGAGGGCACAAACATGTAGCATTGGCTGAGACGTGCGATTCTACAGGCAAGCAGTTCGGTGTCTCCAAGGCCCGCTGGCCCGTCAAGTCCGCCAAGTTCCTCCTCGACCTCCTCAAGAACGCCGAGGCCAACGCCGACACCAAGGGCCTTGACACCAGCAACCTTGTCGTCAAGCACATCCAGGTCAACCAGGCTCCCAAGCAGCGGAGACGCACCTACCGTGCGCACGGTCGCGTATGTTGCCCAACGGCCTGCTCATAGGGGAGTGAGCTAACAACGACCACAGATCAACCCTTACATGTCCAACCCCTGCCACATCGAGCTCATCCTCACCGAGGGCGAGGAGGTCGTCCAGAAGGGTCCCCACGTCGCTGACCGTGAGGTCGCGAGGCTGAACTCGAGGCAGCGTGGCCAGCGTGTCCGCCAGGCCATCACTTCCGCTTAAATGGGAATTTTGACGCTTGGGGGATAACTGGCTTCTGACGGAGAAAAAATGGGGGTTTTATGGGGGACCTTGCCGGTGTTTCGACAGGACTGCTTTTGAGAGGTCGGATGGATGCGTGGGCGACATTCTGCTCAGTTTCTAAAACCCCCAAATCGGGTCTCTTAAACACACACGATATCATGTTGTCTAAAAAATCGATCCGACCGATGAGGCTCCCACAGGCGTGTAGACAAGCATGCATCACGATGTGACGTCACACTGTGTGTGATTTCAATCGTGTTTTTCTTTGCGTTCAGCCTGAGCACTCCAGAGTTACTACAATGCGACATCTCTTTTGTTCGACTAAACTTGCGCTTCCCTGCTGGTGTCCTGATTTCACATGGTCTCGACCTTGGTCTCGGGCCTATAAGTCCTTGGAAGCTACAAATTGAGCGAATGATAGGAAATTGATCTTGCCCGATCGGCAAGCTCTCTAAAAAAGTGGTCTATCCATTTAGATTCAAGCAAGGTATCCTCCCGTGTCTCAAACATCCCAACACAACCCTTTCCTTCCTGGACCCTGAGGTTATTTATTGCCTCGAGCAGCCATCACTCTCGTGTTTATCCACTCTTCTTGAAATTGAAACACTTCTATCTGGCAATCTCTCACAACTTCGAAGAGTCCGCAGCTGCGCTGGTCGGTGGTACCGGCTCGCCAGTGTTCAGCTTATCGTTGAAGGCATTGGGATCCGTCAAGAACGCCTCATCGCCAGAAAATTTCCTGTGCAACGGTAAAGATTAGCACGCGCCACTCCGGATAATAATCAGGACCCGGAAGAAGAAACTCACCATCCCCTCTCCTCGCCGTTGGTCAGGAAGCTGCAATCGCCGTTGATGACGCAATCCCAGCCGCCGGCGACGCCCCTGCCCTCCCTCCAACTGACGCGCGGGATGTCGTGCGGGCGTTCCGCGCTCCACTCGCCCGCCTCGCGCTCCTCCTTCAGCGCCCTCTCGCCGTCCTCCTTTGTTGTGCGGCGATCGAAGCGCGTGAGCGCGCAGGTGAAGCACTTGAAGTCCTCCTCGCCCTCGTCGGGCGGCATGCGGCCGGACAGCGCGCGGCCGATGGCGATCATGCTGGCGGCGTGGGTGCAGATGAGGAGGGCGCGCGGCGCGCGCGGGTCGGCGTCGAGCGCGGCCACGACGCGCGACAGCGTGTAGGCGATGCGGTCGTGTAGGTCCGGGATCGACTCGCCGTTGGTCGACGGCACCAGCACCGGCGCGTAGTCGCCGTCCAGCTGGCCCGGGAAGTGTGTCTGCAGCTCCGCCAGCGGCGCCGGCGACGGGTGGTCGAAGCGGGCGAGGCCGTAGAATTCGCTGTTCGGCGTGGCGCAATGGCGCGAGGAGTCAGCGATCGGGCATTGTCGATCATACAGAGATAGGGAAGGTGGTAGGAGTATGCGGGAGGGTTCTCTCTCTGTTGCGAAAGGGCCTGGATTGCACCACTTACCCAAGACCGTTCTCGACGCGGAGCTTCTGGCCGCTCAGCCTGCCATCGGGCGCGAACAGTCGCTCAGTCGCAGGTTTGAGCGTCTGCAGGCAGCGGTAGAAGGGGCTGGAGTAGACGACGTCGATGGGCGGATCGAGGGAGAGCAGCTTGTCCGCCAGCTGCGCTGCCTGCTGCTCGCCGTAGCTGGCCAGCGCTGGGTCTGAAGGAATGCCCGTCGGCGTCGACGACAGCGTCATGCTCTTGTACTCGCCCGTGTTCGGGTCCACCACCCAGTTCATGCGGAACTACAAAGCGCGCCGAAAGAAGAGGCGTCGCGTTAGCCATGGTTGGTTCTTGTACCACTCTCGTCGCCATTCGTGTGTGCGTGCGGCAACATCTTGCATGGAGCGGTGAGGTGTTGCGGGATCTCCGTGAAGTATGGCGAAGGAGGGGAGTCATGGACGAGGCTCTCAGATTAACTTGCGCATCGCATGCGCGCGGGGTAGGATCTCAGATGGGATGCAGGGAATGTGATCGAGGTATGCGCCTTCGAATTTGTCGCACTAAAACTTACGCCATGCCTGACCACGTAAATCGTCTCGAGAACCATTGTGTTGTGTGTATATCGTACAAAGGAGGTATGTTCGTGACAATGGCGAGAGCTGGAGCGGGATGCTGTCGGAATAGGTTGCGCACAGGGCTGCTCCTGCCTCGGTTCAAAAATAGTCAACTGACTTTGAGGGAATGGGAATGTCTTTGACAACACGAGGCTGCACGATAATAAGTCGCCCAAGCTTAGACACCCGCACAGATTCTGCCTTGAACGAGTCTATCTCTAGCCTTGACGTCACTTTGGAGGAACACTTCACGAAGATCACTTTAAAGTGGGACCGATGTTCGGCGAAAAGTTCGTTGCATTTTTTTCTTGCACCTTAGTGGCAGAGCGTAGTCTACTCCGCAGATGCAACTGCAATTTCACGCGCCGTGCATGTCATGAAAACTTTTATATTTCAACCTCCGTGGATATTTCCAACCCCCGACTGTGCCCTGACAGAACCCGCTTTCTAGTAGAAGAAACCAAGGATCTTGCCAGCGACGTGCTTCCTCCTGGCCTCCTCGTCTGCAGAACAATCAGCAATTGGACCGATGAAATTGGGAATTTAGACTACTTACGGTCCATGATACCAGCGGAGGTGGTGAGGACGATGCAGCCGAACTGACGCGAGGGAAGGAGCTTGACGACCCACTTCTCGAGGTCCTTGAGCTGGACGTTGTAGCGGGGAGAGATGACACCGGTCTTGTTGAGACGGCCGTTGAGCTGGACAACGATCTTGCCGTTGCGGTGGTCATCGACCTCCTCGAACTCGCCAATGTAGCCTAAGAAATATCCAATCAGCATGTTGCAGAAGATTAAACGTTGGAAATCACAGAAAATCAGAAAACGTGTAAGATCTTCGCAGAATTTGATCTCTCGGACACTTAAAGCCCAAAGGTTGTAGTGCAAGTCAAACCATTGGGTAGTTATCAGCCCGAGGGGGGGGAGGGGGTGGTGAACTGCGAAGACCAACGGAGGAAAGCCGCGACGTACCGTGCTTCTGCATAACGTGCAGGAACTTGATGATGACCTTGGAGCTGGGCCTGATCATGACCTGGCGCTTGCCGGCCTTCTCGGCGTTGTTGATGGCGTTGAGCGCATCGTTGAGGACGGAGGTCTTGACCATTTTGGCGATTGGTACGAGATTCTCAAGTGGCTACTGGGCGGACTGAGGTATCTGCAACCGGGGATGAAGTTAGCCTTCAAGAGCCATAGAGCGCAAAGAGTGCCCCCAGGTAGCAGGACCAAGAGGGTTCTTCAGCTCGCGTCGCGGAGGAGGAAGCGTATCACCGCGCGACCGCTGCACATGGTGTTGGCGGACCGCGATGATTGCCTCCCCCAGGCTACCTGAAGGGCACTCGGAAAAATTCGTTCGTCATGACATACCTCGAGGAGGGCGGGGCGTCGGGTGTCGTGTCGTAGCTGGTGGTCGGAGGTCGCGGCGCGAAGTTGGGTGAGGTGGTCGCGAGGAATTTCTCGGTGGGCTCGTCTACGCTTCCCAAAGCGGATGGCGCCTCACGCCCCGACGCGCCGCCTTCTTATCTTATCGAGACTCTGCCGAGTCGCGTGCCGTCGGACCGCGGCACCCTTGGTGATGTCAGAAGCGGCAGCTGCGGAGGTGATCCGGGTCTCCTGTTACATCCCAAACACCTCTGTCCACTGCTACGTCTCTTACTTGGATTAGCACCATGTCCACAGAAGCTTGCTGTACCTGCGCCGCGCTCCTCTCTTCCATTCCTCCCGCGTATGACGAGAAGACCGAGAAGCCCTCTCAGTATGAGCGCCGGCTTGAATGCTGTGGCCGCGCCATATGTGCACGATGCATAACGGACAACACGCGGTTTGCCACCTATTGTCCTTTCTGCCAGATCTCCATCACGCCGTCTCCTCTGCCCCAAGGTTTGCGCGATCCTCCGGCATACTCACCGCCACCGTCGCCGAGACCTCGCCACGCCACCTTAGCCCGCGTAGATACCCATGAGCGACCGCCGCCGTATGAAGGCCACCAGCCGGTCCAGCCGCCTGCGGGGAAGGCCAAGGACGAGCCGGCGCCAGACGTGCTCCACTTTGTCGATCCCGATGCTGATACCATCTCGAACTTATCGCTGAGATATGGCGTGCCAGCTGCCGCCCTCAGGAAAACCAACAACGTTTTTTCCGACCACCTCTTACATGGCAGGAGAACGGTCTTGATTCCCGGTGAATATTACAAGGGAGGCGTGAGCTTGAGTCCGCGGCCGGTGGAAGGCGAAGAGGAGGAAGCCCGGAAGATCAAAGTGCGCAAGTGGATGGTTACTTGCAAAGTGGCCGAGTAAGCCTTCCAGTTGCGACTCCAAAAGCACGGTACAGCTGATTCGCTTGGATGAACAGGTATGACATTGCGTTACTATACCTCAAGCAAGCCGACTACGATTTAGACGCCGCCATAGAGGCGTATAAGGATGATGAGCGGTGGGAGCAAGAACATCCCCTAGAGGGCAGCTCGTCCGGGAAGAACAAATCGCGGATTGGACGCAGCAGGTGGTCGGCTGGCGGGAGTCTGACGGGGCAACTGTAGGTTGTCAAGAGGACGGAAGCGGCAATCTGGGGTGCGTTTCAGAGCTGCATATCATCACATGGCGTTTGGCGCTTCGACAATAGCATGGAAACGTACAGTGTAAGATGGTATCAGCGCTAAGCAACTGAGGGGAGCTTACTGTGTAGTAGGTGAGCTCCCCTCAAACTATGCGAATCAGAACATCCGTGAGCCATGACGCATTGCGCGGCCCTTCTCCTCATAGTTGCGATCTGCCCAAGCCCTTCAGCATCCCATAAATGACCGCTTCGATTCACTTTAGCAGTCGCTTGGCATGTTAGCCCTTCGAGCAGCCCAGTGCACAGACCTCCTTCTACAGCCGTTGACCGTTAAGCGCCGGACTCCACCACAAATGCATCCAGCGAATCACAAGCCGAGGCTTCCTGCAGCAGCAATCTCACAAGCGCCCTGCCTCCAGCCATCCGACCACACCACAGGCTACGAATAGCTCATCCTGCACTACCCAGGCACATCCAGGCGAATCACAGTCGTCTCCGGCACGGCACTCCCTGCTTCTCGCTAAGAAGACCCATGCGCGAGTTTTGATTGAAGCTTGACCAGAACGCCCAAGATGAACCTTTTGGCGCCCGCCCGCCCAGTGCGAAGCTTGTCGATGTGGATCTCCCTTTCCACCAACCCAGAAATAGCAGCATGGCCCGGTCGCAGGGCTGGCTCCCGCTCGTCTCTATGGTTGGCGCGAATGCAGGTGCTTGCCCTCCATCCCGGCCATGCCGACTCCCGGAATAGGCGCCGTGTGGTGCATGCACCCGAGTAGGCGGGGTGTGTTGCTAAGATCAGATTCGCCCAAACCGTCTCCCTTCTATTAAACGTCGATGGCCGCGCTGTCCCGTTGGTTCAGCGAGCAGCCCTCTTTTCTCAACGTGGAGCAACGAGAGGTCCTCTCCCTTAACCCGTGTTTCCCTTTCCTGTCTGGAGTCTGGACTTCGACCAAACCATCATCGCGACGACGGCCCGTGGATTTTAATTGATACCATTCTATTATACCCTATTTCTCACAGTACCTTTCTTCCTGTGCTTTCGCAATCCCATACGCCAAAATGCTGCCCACGCACATCAGAATAGCGCAGCTGTCCCTCGCGGGCCTGAGCTTCATCTTCGGCGTCTGCATCATGGGCACCGCTGGCCACGCCCTCGCCGTCTACAACGACCAGTACTCGACGAACCCGTGGTGGCTACCGCTCTGGAACGGACACTTCGACGTGCGCGGCACCAACACGCTCATCGGCGCCGGCGCGGTCATCACCGTCTTCAACCTCGGTTTCCTCGTCCTCTGCTTCCTCCCAAAGGTAAGCCAAGAAAAAGAAAACCCATGGCCATACGGCGCCAGTCTACGAGGCAGGTGACTAATATGTCACTTTCACAGCTCAACCTCACCGAACGCACCACCGCGCGCGCATTCATCACGCTAGGCCTAATCTTCCCGACCATGGTCGTGGCGTTCGGCTGCTTCATCTACGCCGCCGTGCTGAACAAGAACTCGCCCGAGGTCGAGACGATCCAGACGTGGACGTGCAAGTTCAAGGGCAAGCGCCCGGCCAACACCAGCACCAGCGTGCCCAGCGGCGTCTCGAACCACGAGTTCGGCCGGCTGTGCGCTGAGAGCGTGAGTACCACCACCCCCTGCTGCCTCTTCTCACCTACCCACTCCCCCTCCCCCCTTCCTATCAAGAAAACAGCAGTCGGGCTGATGTGAGATGTTGATGAACAGAAATTCGCCCTGTACACGACGCTCGTCGTCTTCCTGCTGCAGGGCTTCATGCTCGTCGTCGCCGTCTTCGGCTGGTGCATCGAGAAGTGGTACGCGCGCAAGCAGCGCAAGCAGTCCAAGATCGACGACGGCAGCGTCGAGATGAACGGCAGCCACCACGACAAGGAGCTGCCCGTCAGCGTCCACTCGGCCGGGTCGCTCACGCCGCCGCCGCCGCCCAGGTACTAGCGGTAGGCGTTGTGAGTTGGAAATGACGAAAGGTGGAAAAAAGCGGGGTTGAGAAAGAAGAAAAAAGGCTTGAATGGTTAGATGGCAGGTTCGGTGTTACGATCCGGAGCACATGCATGACGATGCTGGCGTTAATGCCGGGCCAGGGTGTCGAAGAGTTCCAGGGTGGAGAAGGACCGGGTTAGGTTTGTGGTCCATGTGGTTTCTTTTCTCCTTGCCGATGGGACCTTTTGTTTCTTTTCGTCCCATCTTTTCTGTTCCCATTTTTTTTTTACCATTACTTTATTGGGAAAGGGGCTGCCACTTATGGGGGTTGTGTATGTTGCCCTTCGGACAGACGAAGGGGCATGGCGTGTTACGGGGGTTCTTGCTTATGACAACGATGATATCACGGCGAAGAATGAAGTTTCAGACATGTCGCAGATATGATATATTCAAAGATTCACACCGAAGCTGGTTAAGTGATGCAGTGTACAGCAAGAGAACCAAGACTCCTCATGATCGTTAATGCAGAAAGAAAGAAATAATGATGCAAAGAAGATAATTAAATGCCTAGGTAAAGACTACTGAGAGAAATGCATAGTTAAAACCAGCGCCGGGGTATCGAAGTCCTTCGCCAACGTGAAAAGAGTAGAAGGGTATCAGTCGTCATGGGAGGGGGGATGAAGTCATGGTTCGTTCGGAAGAAGAGCCGTCTAGCCTTTCCTTTTTCCGTTTCGTGTCGGTAGCGTCCCCTAGAATCGCCCGCGCGTCGCGTAGCAACACGTCATTGTCTCATCAGAACTTCGATGTGCCGAGTTCCGGGAGGGGCAGTCTTAGGCGCTTAGACGTAGGAACGGCGGCCGAAGCGGCTGCGCGAAGCACCGTCGACGACGACGGGGCGCGTCTTCTTGTGGAAGACCCAGGCGCCGAGCAGAGTGCTGGCGAGCCAAAAGCAGGCGGCGATGAAGGCGAAGGCCTCGTTAGCCTTCCACTTGTCGCACCAGCCGCCGCGGTAAAGACCGCCCCAGTGGAAAACACCGCCGCAATTGGCGTCGTGGATGTATTCGACCAGAGCACCGAATGCGGCGAACCAAGCCAGGCTCAGAATGAAGTCAAACGGATACTGATAGTCGGTTAGAAGAATGATGTCAGGATGATGGACGCTTCACTCACGTGGAAAAAGGTGAAGGTAAAGGGAATCATCCAGATCAGCGAGGTGATGATGGAAACGCATGCGATGACGATGATGTAGATGGTGCGTCCACGAGGACCGCTGTTGCCCTCACGAATCTCGTGGAGGAACCAGGCCGACAAGCCCAGACAGACCTTGATGAACGTCAGCAAGAGGCGCAGTCAGGTACGATGGCAAGTGACATACGGCAGCGCAGACGAACTGGCCGAAGCGAAGGAAGATGGAGACCAGGCGGGAGAGAATCATGGTGTCACGTTTGACTGGGTCGCTGTGTGGATTTGAAAGGTGAGCAACAGCTGTGAGCCGAGAGATGGCGAACAATTGGAGGAGCGGAGAGCAGCATGAGTGATCTTATATGCACAAAGAGCACGAACGTCAGGGCTCGTCACAGGGCAGCACACGTAAACAAGCATCTGGGTAGAGCTCCAGGCGCGTCGACGTCGGTGACACACGTCGCCCAAGGCGCAGACAAGCTCGGGATGACCTCACACGGGAGCGCGGCACAACGGCAATTGGCCGGCGCGGAAATGAATCAGACGGCACAATTGGTGGTGCGCAAAAGCCGGGGCAAGCAAGGACGACGACTTGGTTTTCCAGGTTGTGTCAGCTGATTCAAGGGATGATCCCCGATCAAAGTGAAGAATCACATCGCTCTAGAGGGGCCGTACCGCAGCACCGGCGTTGGCTGTGCCCCAAAAGGCACACGCGGACGAGGAAGGCGCTGCAAGAGTCGCAGAGACCCCGGGCGACGCGCAGGGCGATGTCGCAGCAGCGCAGCAGGTTTTGGCAACGATCCGCCAGGCAGACACGTTATCCCCGCCCGTCGGGCGCGTCTCGGGCGCGCGCGCATCGAACGACCGCCTTCTTCACGGCATTTTGGTGCTGACGGCGCACGCGGGCGTGCTGACAGAGCACTGGAGAGAGCCCGAGGGGTGTGGTCGTGATTAGGGTGTTTGTCGGAAGATCCACCGCTGCACGGCGTGCCTGGGCCTTTCGCTTGCAGCCTTACTCAGCGGCAGATCTGCTCGTTTGCTGTGCAACAGGACGGCACAGCTGTTCCTCCATCACCCCGCAAAGCTTGTCCGCCAACTCTGGGTCCGCTGGCGTATGACTGACTGTCGTGACAGCCTCGTCCCACCGCGCTCGCCGGAAGTCGCTCCGCCTGTGCGTCCGCAGAACCACTCGTCGCTGAAGCAGGAGGGAACTCAACTCCGGGAACGCCCTCTCGCCGCCGACCGGTCGTCTCCTCCGTGCCTTCCGGGCTGCCGCATTCGTCTAGACTTCCATAGGGGCTGCCTCAGCCCTACAATGTCGGTCCGTGCCTGGCGTGGCTGTGCTAATCCCTCAAGGCAACAGAAGACCGTATAAGCCAGCGAAGCAGCTTCGTGTACGACCCTCCACGTAACCCTCAATCGCACTCATTTACGCGGACTGCCCAGCACAGAGCCGCTTCCGTTCGCTGTCCTCCGCGTCTACACCGCTTTGCTTGTCATGGCTCTCGCTATGGCGCCCACTAACTGGACCCTTCCGGCGTGGACCCTGGCCTTGGCAGTGGCCCTTTCGTTGCCGCTGCTTCTCTACTACCAGCAACGTCGCTCCGCAAAGCCAGAGCCCTTTTTCAACTTCGCTGGCCTCCCAGCTGAGATCCGCAACATGGTCTACGAGGAAATGGTGGACCCTGATTGCAATCCCTCCTTTCCGACCGAGGCCATGCGCGCACCGCGCCCTTTGAGCATGGCGTCCTGGATCCCGCTGCACCGGAAGAAGCCCAGCTACCCGAAATATGGCATACTGCTGGCCAGCCGCCAGCTTCACCGGGAGTTCATGGACGTGCTCTGTAAAAGCGCAACCTTCACCCTGAATGTCGATCGTTCGAATGAGCAGAGCGCGACTTTATGGCCGCTGAGTCGCGACAGCGTTACTAAGGTGCGCAGCTGCGAGATCCGCATCATTGCAACGTCCAACATGCTCGGCTCGCGAGATCCGCGCTCGATGCCTCGCGACTGGGGATTGAGGGACCGCGTGTCCAGGAGTCTGAGCGCAATGAAACGAGTCGAGAAGCTCAGGCTTCACGTGCACGCGGTGCCAGACCGCATGTGGAACCCGCTATGGCTGTGGAGTCAGGTGTCGCAACAGTTCAAAGACCTAACAGAGCCGCGCTTCACCGCCATCACTTTCGGGCTCGAGTCTTGGACGCTGGGGGAGAACTGCCTGAAGCGGGACGCCGACGGGCGCTGGAAATGGATGTGTCCTGCGGATCATGTGGTGACGGATGACCCTGAGGGCTGGCAGCCGATCCGAGAATTCTGCGCCGCCCTGTATCTCGAATGTCGTGAGTGTCAGCAGCAGAGAGCAGAGTCAGCAGGCACGGCTTAAGGCGAGGAGGTGGAGTGTGCACGCTTAGAGAGTCAGGGCCCGTCAGCCAGGGCGCCTCAAGTCAGCGCTTGGCTAGATTACACGAGCGGGCGGATGACTCGCATATGGAAAGCAGAGTAGCACACAGAAGAATGCACGTGCAGGCAGCGGCAGTCATTGATCATTTCCGAAGGGGGAGGCCCAGTAGGCCCGACCGTTGAGCTGATAAACTCTGTTGCGAGTCGCCACCACAGGGGGGCTCCGCGGGAGCCGTGGCAGATATTGCAATGGCTGGCAGCAGCAGTGCGGCTCGGGCTCAGCGGCGGCCATGCTCGGTTGGGCATGGATCAGGGTTCAGCAGTCGGGTGCTCTGCAGGCCTGGGCCCCCATGCGAACAGAGGTGCTCCAAGCCACGCCCACAGCGAGCCGTAGTGCGGGCGACGGTGCGATGGCGCTCCAGTTCTGCTTGGCGGTTAGCCGGAAGTCCGCAGCGAACGGCCGCCCCGGCCACCAGCACTAGGCCCCAGCGACAGATATGTGCGAGCCCGACCGCTGTGGCGCTGTGCGTGCTGCTCCATCACCATTTCTCTGCACAAAAACTTCTGCCCAAACGCTCCATGCCCCGCCGCGGCCACGGTTCTGTTGCCGCCGTGCTGCTGTCCAACTCGTACAAACACCCCTAAAACATGGGGTGCCAGCAGCCCGAGCAGCCTGTCGCCGTCTGCACCGACAGCAGACGTGCGAGAGAGCTGTACAAGTACTTCCAGCCGCCGAACACCGTTTCCGTCTCGCGCTCTACCTCCCCAGACACGGTGCTCACGGCGCATTGCCAGCTCATCGCCTGGCGATTGAACATCCAGCGCGCCATCATCAGCCTAATTGACCGCGAGACGCAGTACTTCGTGGCCGAGAGCACCAAAACCATCGACCTCGCCGACAGCGATGAATTTGACGATCCGAACGATGGTATCTGGGCTGGTGTATGTTTCCGTCTCTTCCATTGTTTTCAGTATTGTACATGGCTGACCTGTCGTGGAACCTCCAGTGCAAGAGCGTGCCGAAGCGAGGTCGCTTATGCGAGCAGACGATGGAACAGACCCCAAGTTCTGATGGCTCGCCTGCGTGTTTCGAAGTGTTAGACCTGACCGAGGATGCCCGATTCAGTTCGTTGCCATTCGTGGCCGGCGAGCCGCACTTTAGGTAAAGGCATGCTTTGGATCCGAGCTGAGAATTTTGACCACTGACGATCCGTGTTACAGATACTACGTGGGTGTGCCGTTGAGGACTAAGAAGGGAATTGCCATTGGCTCCCTCTTCGCCATGGACGTCAAACCGCGCGAGCCGCTCAGTGCTTCTGCCAGGAAATGTAGGTTCGCCATCAATCTTCATTTTTTGTACGTCGACTAGTGGGACGCACCATCTATCAGTGCGCTGGGGCTGA
Organism: Lasiodiplodia gonubiensis; assembly: GCA_009829795.1. Lineage (NCBI taxonomy): Eukaryota > Fungi > Ascomycota > Dothideomycetes > Botryosphaeriales > Botryosphaeriaceae > Lasiodiplodia > Lasiodiplodia gonubiensis. The sequence goes on from RHKH01000117.1 coordinate 100,520, forward strand.
GTTTTCCGTTCGGATGGCATCGGAGACGGCTCCGCACAGTATTCCTAAGAAGGCTAGCGCCAATTCTCAGATGCCGCTTGGCAATGCCGGCTCAGCCAGCATGCTCGTACCATGGTACTAACTTCTTTTGACAGTTCTTACAATCATGGCAAGTAACGTGATGGAGCATCTCGAGCTCATGAAGGAAAAGGAAGAACGGAAGCGCGCCGTCAACATGAACATGTGCCTCGCAGCCTTCGTGGACCCCGAGCATCCGCTTCGTAAACGCAAACGGCCAGTCAACCACCATAGGACGCGGAGTCTCAAGAACACCACCTTTGCCGAGTACAAGGCCGCACGGAGCGTCAAGGGAGAGGAAAATAGCGAATCCATTGCAAGTCCGAAATTACCCGGGACCCCGAAATCGACCAGGAGCAGCCGCCGGAGCAACGCTTCCAGAAACGCAGACGCCGCCAATTCCAGTGACGAGTCCGAGACGGAGACGAGCTCCAGGGTCTGCGATAACGACCACCCGGAAACGTTTGAGCGGGCATCGAAAGGCTTGATGGATTCCTTGTCGTTGAGAAGTGGTGGAGGTGTTGTTTTCATGAGCACTACGGCAGGCCTCCGTCCCGAAGGCGCTCCCATGCACTCGGTGAATCCTTCCGTGGATAATTTAAGAGAAAGTGCTGCGCAGCATCGCGTGTCATTTAACAGTGACCATTCTATGGATAACGCACCGTCTTACGGGGATTCTGGCCATTCCGTGGATATTCTGGCCCATACGGCTTCGCCTGCAATACACGAAGATGATCAAGACGGGGACCCGGAAGACTTCATGCCGCTTTCGCCTGAAGATTTAGCAAAGCTAATCCGCCGCCATCCTCGAGGAAAACTATACTGTTTTGGTGATGATGGTCTAAGCCAGGGCTCCTCCGGAGAAGAGTCACTCACGACGGAATACTCGCCGACGTCGACCGGGACAAGGCGGAGACTGCCATCAAGAAGCGAGGGCGTCATTATCGCCCGACACTTCCCAGGAGCTCGCCAGGTCATTTTCGTTCCCCTCTGGGACGTTCAGATCGAATCTTGGGTCGCATGCTTCGTTTACAACACTTCGGATTTCCGGACTTTTGGCCACAACCCCGATTTTCTCCACTGTATAGCGTTCTGCTCTTGTGTTATGACCGAGGTCGCCCGTCTCGCAACTATGGCTTCGGATCAGCAGAAGAGCGATTTCATCGGATCCATTTCGCACGAACTCCGCTCGCCCCTGCACGGCATCCTGGCATCCTGTGAATTCTTGGAAGATACGGAATGCTCTTCGTACCAGAAATCGTTGGTATCGACGGCTGATAGTTGCGCGCGGACACTTTTGGATACCATCAATATGGTTCTGGACTACTCCAAGATCAACTCGTTTGAAAGGAATATTCGGAAAGCCAGGAAATCGCGCAAGGAAGTGGGCGCTCAAAATGCGATGCATCCGATAATGCAGCAACCGTCCCTCAACATCTATGACGCCGTGGATCTCGCTGCCATAACGGAGGAAGTTGTTGCAGGCGTGGCGTTGGGTCACGTTTTTCGGGATATCACCACGTTTGAAAGCCCGGACGACAAACTCCAAGGCACGCCCAATCGGAACCTGGGTACACTGGAAGATGGAGTATCACAAAAGGCAACAAGACCGGCTGTTGAGATTATCATGAACATCGAGGCGCGTAAGTGGGATTTTGTGACGCAGCCAGGAGCTGTCCGGCGTATTGTCATGAACCTTTTTGGAAACGCGATCAAGTACACGAGGAACGGCTTTATCCGGGTGGGCTTGAGCGCCAAGGATATCAGGGATCCGCCATCTCAAAATGCAAACGGCACCCAGGATCTTCCCGCTACCAGCATCGTTACCCTTACGCTGTCTGATTCGGGGCAAGGCATCTCACCTGAATATCTCAGGACCAAGCTCTTCACGCCTTTCGCTCAGGAGAATCCCATCAATCCAGGAACTGGGCTTGGTTTGTCTCTGGTGCGATCCCTGGTGGAGATGCTCAACGGCGAGATCAACATCAGAAGCGCGCTTGGCGTCGGTACCGACGTGGTGGTGACGCTACCAATGGTCAAGGGTGGTGGCGGCAGCAGTGGCACCAACTCGACCACCACGCCAGCGTCAGTTCCGGCCTCGTCTGCGGGCACCGCGGGTACCGGAAATAGTAGCACCCACAGACCCATCCAGACTACTCTGAACTCCGTTAGGCTGGCCGCGTCCGGAATGACTGCGGCTCTGTTCAGGCCACCTGATTACGAGAAACTTACGAGCCCTCTTACCACCCGTGCGTTGGAACTTGAGAGGGCTTCGTTCAGATGCTTCCTCAAGGACTGGTATGGCTTTATGGATGTCTTTAACTGGAATCCTGAAACTCAGGCCGACCTCATCACGGTCGACGAAGTTGATCTACCGTATCTTCTAGAGCTCTGCCCATGTCTGAGGGGTAACTTGTCAAATGGCCCTATGCTCCTCGTCATTCGCGCCGGTACTGGAAAATGCTCGGCCACAGATGAACTGATGAAGCACGTAAACCTGGAGTATTTGTCCAGGCCTGTTGGTCCATACAAGTTAGCCAAGGCGCTGCAGAACGTCATGGACAAGCGAGCCAAAAAGATCAGCCCTGGCAGCGTTGCGGATTCTGTCGTCTCACCGGAGACCACAGAGGATATTTTCGGTGATGAGGTGGTGACGCTCGTTGAGAAGATAACGCTGAAGACGAAACACAATGGCGAACCAGATACCTTGAATGTTCTCCACCAAGGAGACATCCTCGGTAACGACGAGAGCATGAACGCCCACATGGCCATGGACACACTACCATCTCCCGACGCCATCCCGCCTGTCGAGCTGAACGAAGAGTTCCCATTCCCAGACCCAGCAGCCGCACCCCAAGCTGATGGAACAACATCTCCTTCCTTCGTTCCACCTCCCGAAGACCGGCCCCCCTTCGAGCACAGCCGCACAATGTCCTGGACGCCGCAGGAGCGACTCCAGAACGAAGCGCCGCCGGCCTCTCCGATGAGCTCTCAAGGCGTCGCGGTGACGAGCAACGACAACAAAAACCACCCGTCCGACCCCGTTCGCAAACCCTCGTTAGCTCCCAGCCTTTTCGCCGACACTGCTGCCGCTGCTGCCACCGCCAGACCCTCCTCCACCGACACAGCCGGCACCATCACGCCCACCCGCCACAAGAGCGCCGCCGCCGCCAGCCGCCGCAGCTCCAAGACGCCCACGCCCAGCCACCCGGGCGCACGCACGCCGCGCCTGCTGCTCGTCGACGACAACGCCGTCAACCTGCGCCTGCTGCAGACGTTCATGCGCAAGCGCGCGTACACGGCCGTGCACTCGGCGGCCGACGGCGCCGAAGCGGTCGCCGTGTTCGAATCGCTGCTGTTCGGCCATAACAAAACGACCACCAACGGCCAAAACGGCGAGCATCAACAGCACCAGCACATCCCCGCCCCGCCCGACATCATCTTCATGGACATCAGCATGCCCATCATGAACGGCTTCGAGGCCACGCGCCGCATCCGCGCGCTGGAAGCGGACTTCGCGGCGCAGTGCACGCTGCCGCACCAGCGCCCGCCGCCGAGCTTGATCGTCGCGCTGACCGGCCTGGCCAGCGGCCGCGACCAGAGCGAGGCCTTCACCAGCGGCTTCGACCTGTACATGACGAAGCCCGTCAGCTTCCGCGAGGTGGGGCGGCTGTTGGATAATTGGGTCGCGAACGGAGGCGCGGGCGAGGGCAGGGAGGGTGGTGTTGTCGTTGTTGAGGATGGTGTGGGCGTGGTGGTCGCGGGGCAACAGGCGGGCAGTGGCAAGAAGACATCCGTGCCGTTTGGGCCGGTGGTGGGGGAGATGTTGTGAGGTGGGGTAGAGGGAGAGGGGGAGAGGGAGGGGATGAGGAGGAGAGAAAGGGGAAGGGGGGTTAATGATGATTGAAGATTTGGTTGGGCGCTGGAGTACTTTCTGTGGGTCGGTTGGTGGGTGGGCTTATGGGATATACCAAGGAGAAACGGTTTGCGGATTCTTTTCGTACATTTTTTTTTCTCTCTCTAATGTTTGGGAAGGGTCGGTGTGCATAGTGGGAATTTGGGATGGGAGGAAGGTAGGAATAATTTCGCCTGGCAGTTGCGCTTTCTCCCTCGGAAAGGGTGATCGAATGGAGCAACAGAATGATGATTTTCTCAGCCGGCACATATGCTCTGTTACAAAGGTTCTGGCCAATCGTGCGTTTTGACATGAAGGCTCCTTGTTGAGTATTGGTCTACTGCGTAGGTTTCCAGAGCTCTTTGAAAAGAAAACGTTGGATTCAGGGTCTCTTCCGACCTTGTTTGTAGCCGAGTTCTCTTTCCCACACACAAGACGTGATGGTGGCTGTACGGGGATAATTTGATCTTACAAGTTTTAATACGCTGCATGGCGCAGGACAGATGGACGGGTGCAACAACCGGACTGGGGCAGTCGGCATAGAATGTGGCTTTCTGCCCCCTCCCGTTGTGCCACCTTGGCTTAAAATGCAGCATCGCACATTAAAGACCGCACACGTATACCGTGGCTCAGCTCATCTTGCCTCCAGCGATGAAGCGCTGACGTTTGTCAAGAGGTCATTGGCGAAGCGTGATTCTCATGCCTTGTCTTCTTCTCTTCTACATCAAATGCGCTCCTCTGGAAACCTCACCACTAACAGGCTCTGCAGCTTAGTGATACATGCATCCTTGCAGTGACACAAGATATGGCTGCAAACGAGCCTCGCCGTCCCACGGCGCCGCGCTATGACAACATGCTCAGCGGTCAATCCGGTCCGGTAGCCCCATATATCGAGACAGTACCGCCAAACGATTTAAGCCCAGTCAACAATTTTACCACGTGAACCTTGACTATGAGTAATGCCTATCGGTTCTGAAAAACTACCTCTGCTGTTCAGCATCACGATCTTCAAGCTCCTTGAAGCCCATCCTCCGACATGCTTTTTGGCAGGATTGGCACCGGGATGGTAGCCTTTGTGGCGTTTCTCACGTCTGCTCTCGCAGCTCCGGCCGATAAACCAAAGTCGCTGCCCGTCGTCGACCTGGGTTACGAGCTTTACCGCGCGGCGGAATACAATGTAAGAAGATAACTTCCTATTTTTTCAGTGTCGAGAAAAGCAGTCATCTCTGACGGTTGCTCGGCCCCGTAGACAGCTGGCGATTATTACAGCTTCTCCAACATCAGATATGCGGCTCCACCACTCGGAAAGCTACGCTTCCGGGCCCCCGTGGCACCTATAACGAATCGAAAGGAGATCAACAACGGCAGCCTCAGCCGGATATGCCCTCAAGCCCGAACGACCTGGTTTGGGGATAAGGCGGACACTGACAAGAAATCCAATGGAACCAACAATACCAAGGACACAAAGGCCAAGTCGAATTCCGGAAGCACTGTCAGGAACCCGTCGCGAGACGTGCGTGAGAGCGAAGACTGTCTTTTCCTCGACGTCGTCGTCCCGCGGAGAGTTTTCGAGAAAGCAAGCAAAAACCGGGACGGTAGCGCCAACGCTCCCGTACTCGTCTGGATCCACGGTGCGCGTACTCGTCTTCTTACCTTCCCACTTCCCTCCCCCCTTTACACCCAGTTTTGAGAAAAAGCTGACGAAAACCACGCTCACCCCCCACAGGCGGCAGCTACACCACCGGCTCCAAGACTTCCGCCGGCAACCCAGCCGGCCTGATCCAGCGCCGCATCGACGACACCAACTCGACCACCGACAACCCCACTGGCATCGTCTTCGTCTCCCTCAACTACCGCCTCGGCGCCTTCGGCTTCCTCCCCGTCGAAGTCTCCACCAACGACACCACCACCACCACCGCCAACGCCGGCCTGCACGACCAGCGCCTCGCCCTGCGCTGGGTGCAGTCGCACATCCACCTCTTCGGCGGCAGCGCCGCCCGCGTCACCGTCGCCGGCGAGTCCGCGGGCGGCGGGTCGATCGTGCACCACATCACCGCGTACGCCGACGGCTCCTCCGGCTCCTCCCACTCCTCCTCCTCCTCCTCCTCCTCCTCCGACGGCAACAACGACGGAAAGCACGACAGCAACGACGAAGAACACGACGACCCCACCTCCCACGCCCAAGCCGCGTACCCGATCGAGCACGGCATCGCGACCATCGCCGGCGCCGCGCTCTTCCAGCGCGCCGTCCCGCAGTCGCCGGCGTGGTTCCCGTCGCCGGGCCGCCGCGGGCAGGAGTGCGTGGTCAAGGCGTTCCTGGCCGCGGCGGAGAAAGTTGTTGGTGGCGGGAAGCAGGTGCGGGATGTGGCGACGCTGCGCAGCCTGGACGAGGGCCAGCTCGTCGCTGCTAACGCGGCCTACATTGCTGCTGCGCCGGTCGGGACGTTCGTGTTTGGGCCGGTTGTGGATGGGGGGCTGGTCAGGACGGATCCGAAGGCGGTGTTGGGGTGGAGGCGGGTGGAGAGGGCGAGGGCGGGGGCGGCTG
>RHKH01000095.1:909-31302 GCA_009829795.1 Lasiodiplodia gonubiensis
AACTCATTTCGTTCTAACTGGATACAGAGGGGTATTACAACCGAAGGCTAGCGCAAAGAATAGCAGGGCCTTGGAACAGCGGGGGGTAAACTACGGCCTCTCAGAATAGATGGGATGGGGCTTAATGATATCTCCACGTGAATGTATGTTGTTACTTCCACATTTACATCCGGACCATGGGAAAATCAAATTCACGCTTGCCTTCGGCTACAATACCCCTCTACATATTCATTAACTTTCAAACCTCGGGTCAATGCTAGGACATTCTTCTTGACAAACAATTAACGCATTGAGTTTGACCTACGCCTATGTCTGGTTATTTGCCTCAACTAGTCACGAAGAGGATAATATTGCTCGCGGGGCAGGAGAAAGAAAAGGGTTGTCGGAATGTAAGGCCCTATGCCTACGCTGAACTGTGTGAGGTGTCTCAGTTTTGCAGGTCGAAAAAAACTATAATCTACTGGGTGAGTAATCTATTTGGTGAGTGACCGAGGTTTACGTATGTTCCGACATTGCATAATTTTCGAAACGATGTTCATAGTTCACACAGAAACATGCTTTCACAACGCACAGGAATCTTTTGTGGAATATGGACTTGTATAATTTTTTCTAACTCCTTGTGTGCATTTGAATCTGTCAAATCGTGTCCTGAGTCGATAATAGCAGCTTTGCTCTAGCAAAGCCAATCAACGCTAAAGAAACGCTCCGCCAGAATGCACAACCCATCGTCTTTCCAACGGCGCCTTGAAACCTCTCGCCCACGCTAAGCCCGGTAACCTCTCACGCTAATTGCCAAAAAACCCTAGTGAATTACATTCGAGAAACTTTAAACCCTCAAACACTTAATGTGGATAACCCTGCCCAAACCATGCAGGATTTCAGGTATACGACAAGCGCCAAGGGTGTACCTCCAGCGGGTCAGGGCTTCTCTTGTTGTTCGCCTCCTTCGTCTTCTTGCCCTTCATGCTGAGGTTGGTGATGCTGCGGCCGAAGCTGCTCCTTTTGTTGCGGTCCTGGTGACTCTCGTCGCTCGATGGCGGCTTTAGAGTATCGTTGCTTGTGTTATCGTTGCTGGATGAAGTGTCGGCCTCAGTCTTGGCGGTGCTGGCTGTGATGTCATGGCGGAGAGGGGAGTGGCCGTGAGCATGCGTCGTAGTGCCTTGGTGATGCTGGCCGTGAGGCTGGCGGAGCGAGCCATCGGCAGGATCGTAGCTTTGGTAGAAGACAGCATCATTGCCGCGGGCACTGGCGGTTTCGCTGCGACGAAGAGCCTCAACGCTAGTCAGATGCTGTGGTCGGGGTTCACCTCTCATGCTGGCTATCGTGTTGTAAGGCGTAGGCGTAGTACTGCGAGGAGTGAGGAACGGGTTGTCGCCAGGGCCACCGCGAATGCCGCCGTTGCGGACGCCTCTCATGTCGGCGATGTCGGGCTCGGTCTCTGCGCCTCTGAGGCCTCCACGGCGCACTTCAGCTGCGGTCCATACACGGCCTCGTCCGGCCTGACCAGGCGCTGCTAGAGCGGGAGATCCGCGGAACATGTCCCTCTCACGCAAGCCGCATTCCGAGTCAACAGGGCTGCGTTCGGTGCTCCGAAGTTCCACGCTGGAGGTGTTCCTCTTACGGTCAAGGCGCGAGTACCAGAAGTGAAGGAAGACGAGGGCAACGATAGCAGTGCCGGTCAGAGCAATGCCGAAGATGGGTAGCGGCGCAAGTATGGGTGGAGCCATATTGTCAGGAAATCGTGTGAGTCAGGCGCGATTTTTCGTCGGTTTCTTTGGCAAGGATAAGTCCAGAGAAGGGCGCAAGCGTTCGATGCAGCGGGACGGATCGTAGGAGTCGTTAAGAACGCGCGCGGAGTTGTCTTACGGCGACCGCAATGGGGTGACGACGAAAGTGATTGTCTGAATACCGTCCGTGGCAGATAGCGCGATCTTCTGGATGCGTCTGGAGTGTCGGCGGAATTTCTGCCGCTTAGGTGCAGACAGAATATTTTGACTGGTTACCCTCAATATCCTGTGGAGGAAGGGTAGACCCGCCCAAGGCGGCTGCGTGGCTGGTAATAGCTAAATCTTACCGCAGCTTTAGGTTTTGTTCGCTGTAGCTGTGCTGTCATGTGCAATAGGCCTGTGGTGTTGAAGGGACGGGAGAAGCGTTGTGCGTGATGAGGTCACGCGCGACGGAGCGCCAAGGACCTGCGAGCTAAGAGTAGTCATTTGGGTGCTTGACCGGTGGGAAGGAATGACTTGCTCTAGGCACAGCAACCGTGGCGTCCAAAGTGCGGGGTTGCGCGTGTGGAGTGCAGGAAGCAAGTCGCGTCTTGGGAGAGGAAGTTATGGTTGCTCGTGGTTGCCCGTTTGGGAATTTTGCCCACCTCACCGCTTTGACGCGCTTTCTGCTCCTGCCTCCAATGCTTGTACTGTTTACGTCATTCCTCCGGCCACCTATGTCTGCGGCAGCAGTTGGACCCTCATATTTTTGAAATTCATCTGATTTTCCTCCACGTTTCTGCCGCCTTGTCCCACGCGCGCTTCAGTGCTTTTGTAAAGACCAACCCCAGGTCGGTCTGGTCAGTGTCATGCGGAACATGACTAAATGGTGCAGTGCCTGCTAGATCATGTTATTTGCTACCTTTCGATACGTGTCCCGTGGAAATTACTTAAAACAACGTGGAGAAGTCAAGATCCCTTTTTCTGACCAAAAGCCGTATACAACGAAAAGAAGATGACGAACAAGGAAACACTCTTCAAGGAAAACTGGCCCAAATGATATGACGAAGTACCTAGGACCAAACCTAAGATATAGTTATTACTAACCAATACGGGAAGAAAGAACTTTCTCTTCGGCTCCGGACACCAGGCTTTTTTCTTTGCTATGGGGAAAGAATATGCCGCCGGTACAAATATTTTGTGCTCAAAACAGACAAATGCCGGAAAAATCCAAAAAGTAAGCGTTGACGGGTATGCAGCCTGATACATCAACTGGATGCATGTCCGAGCCGTCAATCCCGTTGCCGCGACAAAAGCAAAACGCGTCGAATACGTATGTTGGGCCAGACCACGGCCTTGACTATCCCGCCTGCGGGACGGCGGGACGCTCCGTCTGCGGGAAGCTTCATCCGGTAACCGTGGCTGGCTCCTTCAGGAAGGTCATCCGAAAGTACAACTGAATACTCGAGCCCACGTCATCGTTGACTGTGTTCTGGGCACCTTCTCACGACCCATTTCTCCCATATCTTCCGTTGTGCGTTGGATACGAAAAGTCCATTATCACCTAGCGCTTCTGGGCTCTCCAAGAACGAATTCCTCCCGCAATTGCACCATGGGACCGACGACGGCGTGTCGGGCGAGATCATCGGAAAATCCATGCCCTCCTCTTCCGGCCCGTTATCGTCGTCCGAGTGGTCGTGATCCGAAGAGGAATCTGACATGTCCTCCAGTGACACCTCCGAATCGTCCTGCTCGGCTGTGGCGTGGGGATCCCAGTCACTTTCGTCGTCACTTTCGCTGGCCCCGCCTGGCGGATCGTCCGGGACCTCGGCTCCAGCTACCGCCCATTGCTCGTCAAAGTGCTTCGCGTAGCCTATGCGCCGCAAGCTCACCCAATCTAGCCGAATCATGTCGTCGCGTAAAAACGCTAGCACATCTTTCCACATGCTGCCATCCTTTAGCAAAACATCCCTGAGCCGCAGGCCCTTTAGCCTGTCCCGATGCCGCTGCGCCAGGGCGATGATCTCATCCGCGTCCAGTCGCCACGCCTGGATGCCGAATGCCAGGAGTTTGTCCCAACGAACGTTGTGGAATATTTCTTCCAGCCTTAAGCTGAGAGGCCGGTGCGAGGGGAAACCGACGTGGACCGCCTGCATGTTCTTGGCGGCGTTGAAAACGAGCTTGAATAGATCCGAGAGCTCTCTCATTTTGTTGTCCAAGTCCGTGCCGTCGTCGAAATGGAGTTCTAAACACGTAAGCCTCTCTGCTAGAGCCGTGAATGCCTGTGGGGGATGTGATGCCAGAACTATTGCACTCTGAGGGCTGAGCATGGGCGAGGAGAAGCGTGAACATGGCGAGTGAGACTCGAGCAGCGCCGCGCCGAGGGTTTTGGCGCTATGTGAGCAGGCCGGAGCCCATCTGAGCTCGACGAGCTGATTCAGATCTTCGTGCGAGCGGATATAGGACAGCAGATTCGCCGTTTCTTGGTCCTGTACGCGCAGGATTTGGACGTGCTGTAGCGAGGTGAAGGCAGCTAGTGCGTGCTTGAGGGCCTGTTCGTCCTCGCGCGAGCTCACAATCTCTTTCTGCTCGTTGATCTTCCGCACAAAGTGGCGCACGTCCGAGACCCCCAGGCTATCCTGCAGGCCGGGCAGCAGCTGGTGGATGCGCTCGCGTCCTACTCGAATAGTCAGTGCTTAGCTAGGCAAGGGCGGGTGAGCGTTGTGGAGGACCCTCTACGTAGAAGTACGGCACCATGTAACTGAATTTCTTGACATGTCGGGACAGGTGCGGGCGGGCGGCGATGTTCTCCAGCCGGCGGAAGCCCTTGCGGGAGAAGCGTGTGGTGACACGGGCAAACTGGCACACGGTACCCAACTCGGAAAACCTCTTACACGTGAGGCGGAAGGCACCGATGTCCTGCGCCTGGCTGGGCGCGGGTGGCGGGGGCGGCTTGAAGCTCTCCTGGGACAGGTACGAGCGGCGGTCGACGGTGACCTGCTTCTCCGGGTCGGCCTCGATGTGGTCGAGGATGTCGCGCAGCAGCTCGTTGGAGAGGCTCAGAATGCCCACGGAGGAGGCCATGTCGCAGGGTCACGCGGGGTAGGCGTGCGCATCGACCGGCGAACCGTCGGCGGAAAGCGGCGCGTCTGGCGCGCAGGCTCTTGGGGGCCGGCGGCGAAGGGCAGGACGGCGGGAGGCAGCGGCGGGCAGGCGGTTGGGGCAGCGGTGGGTGGCAGCTGGCGCGGTGATGCGGATGGCGTGTCGCTTGGAGGGGAGGTCTGAGACTACTTGTGGGCGCGGGACCGGTGGCCGTAGCGGTGCATTTTCAAGTTAAGAGGGTTTCTGCCGCTGCACCATGACCGAAGAAAAAGCAGTGCGCGCTGAGTATGCAGGCGTGTCAGGCGCTATCGTCGGTTTTGAGGGACAGTGGATGGGGCATGCGCCGGACAGCGAATCCCAGAGCCGTCTCACAGGCCCAGCAGCCAATCGAGCCCGCCGACGCGACCAGGCTTCCCAGAGCCCTTCACGCTTTGAGTTTAGTCTTCTCACGTGCCGGACTCCTCATGCGGGCGATATGTAGGCTGCCCGTAGCTCTTGAGTTGCGCCGGCTGGCATGGGTCCACGGGCAGCTCCTAGGCTGTTTTGCGAACGGGGCCCGGGGTTGGATGCATGAGGGCTGAGGTGACAACACATAGACGCATGTGCAGTTGACCACTCAACGCCCAGTCCAGCGTCCCAAAGCGCCGCCGCATTGGCCGGACCGCGCCCGCACCGCCCGCCGACAAGCACGTCAGCTTGTTTCCATGATCGCAGTCGAGCCTGGAGCTGAGCGATGAGTGGAAGATCGACGAGTGCCCTGACTCTCCGACCCGCAGCGCCGTGCCGGTACGCTTAAAAGCCAACGCCGCCTGAGCCCACCGCCCGCAACACCCCGGCGCCTGCTGACCGTCAACCTCACGGCGCTGCATCCTGGGACCTGCAGCTGCCCGCGCCGTCAGGACGACGCGGAATCCCTAATGCACGACAGACGCCGCCCGCTTCCGCCGGTCACGTCACTGTCGAGCAGACAGATATGATGCCAGACCGCCCGTCGCCAGACCGTCTCCAGTTTCGTCCGACCTTCGCCGGTGGGCTCTGTCTGCTCCAATTGGCCTCCATATCGCCTCCCCACCCGCACGTTACACGTCGTCGCTGAGACCTATTCCACCACTAGCCTCTGCAGCGTTAGTGTAGCAACCGACAACGCAGACTGCAGATTGATTGTATCATGATGCTACATAGCTCATGCCGTGGGCCACGTCGGCGTTCCCTTCTGGTCCCTATACTTCCGCCCGTCTGTACTCCAGAGAAAGCGGAAGGAGACACGTACGCCGTCCGTCAGCCTGAGAAATTGCAACAGCTGTGCAACCGTGCAAGCATTCATCTCGTGTTACGTGCGCCGGTTTGAACTCCCCGTACAGAGGCAGCCAAAGGCTAGCGTGAATTTATTTTTTGCTCATGTCTCAACTACCCATGACATGAGCGAAAGGGAGAAGATCAAAAACAAGGAAAAGTTGTAACTTCTAGGGCTACTATTCTTCACGCTGGCCTTTCTGTATGGGTGCCCTACTGTGTTGCTAAAGAAAGACACAAGGCCCATTGCAGCCCGACTGCGCTCATGCCTGGCTCGTTGGTCTAGACTTTTCGCTTTGCTGGCGACGGATCTCCGTGCTACTGAGCTTGCTCTGAAAAGTCTGCTCGATGCCTTCTTCCTGCTCCTCCTGCGCATCCAGAACGTCTACTTCAAACACTTCCAATTCCGGCCAGCTCTTCTCTTGGCGCTTGGCATTGACCGCCTTCCCGCCAGATCTCGTTTCCCCAGACACGATCAAAGCGGAGATGCACTCATCCGTGATCGTGGGACCATAGGGATCCCAGATCTCGACGCACTTGAGCACCAGCTTGGTGGGTAGCGTGATGTTGACGGCGTGCCCGTTCGGACCGGGGTTGTTCACCTCCTCGACCTTCTGCATGCCTCCCCCCGGCGCGGTAAAATCGATGATGCAGCGCAGAAAATCAAAAGTTCGCTGCTGCCGTGCGCCCCAGCTTTCGAGATACTCGGCATACTTTTTGTTTTTGAGAAGCTCGTCACCGGTAATGCCGATGGTGATGCTGCGTTCGCGGCCGTCAACGCTCGTGGCGGGCTCGACTGCGAAGGCCGTCATGGTAAGCAGCAGCTTGTGACCAATGTGCAGATGATCAAACGTTCCACCAACGGCGACGGAGAGATGCCTCCGGGCTTCATCCAGGGTGGGCTCATTCGCATGGCCGTCTGATACCTGCACGATGCCTCCACGCAGCCTCTTGATGTTGTGCATGCGCTTCCCAAGCCCCTGGAAATTCTTAAGCACCTGCTCCCCTGCCTCGCTTTCTACGGCGTAGACCGTTTCCCATGATCTGCCGCTCTGCGCCAATGTGCCAATGTCGATGACCGGGCCTTGTAGATCGCCCTCGGCTCGGCCCTCAGCGGGCAGATGGCTCAGCGCGCCGTTTCTGGGGTAGGCCAGCAGCAGCACGCGTGCATCGACGCCGTCGGCACTCTCGACATCGATGCCCTCGCGTGCGGCAATGACGCAGATCAGCTTGTAGAGGCCGGCCACCAGGCTCTGCGTGCGCGCAAAGAAGGCGCCGCGCGGCGCACGCTCATTACCGTGCAAATGCGGGCACGGCAGCGCGATCTCTAGCAGTGCAGCGGGGTTGGTCGAGTGCTGGAGCTCGCGCAGGGCAAGGCATAGCGTCGCGCCGTAGGCAGCCTGGAGCGTGACGAACGACGGCGGCGAGGGCGGCGGCGGCAGGAGCAGCAGGTGGCGGGCGCTTTTTTGGCGACCGTTTTGGGCCATTGTCATGGAAGCCCAAGCAGAGCGCGGAGGGCTGGGGCAGCGAAAGGCGAGTGTCGTGAGGGGTGGCTGTTGGGCAGAAGTGACAACAGAGCTCCTAGTCATGGCTCAGGCAAGGCAGCCCCGCGCGTGTCGCCAAACATCGACGACCCCTTCGCCGGTCAGTAAGTAATCAGCGGCCTCATCCCTACAGGCCCTGTTTGTTCCAGAGTCGCAGGTAACTATCCGCTCTCCTCGCCCTCTCGCCCACCCCCTCGCAGCCTGGCACGAGTCCAGGCACCGCCAGCGGCACCATGCCCTTCCATTCGCACCACCATACCAGCAGCTCTGGCCAGGGCGCGGCGCAGGGCATCTTCGCGGCCACGCAGGCCCTAGGCTCCGTCGCCGCTCCACACAGCAACCTCCGCATTGCGACGGCCGGCACAACGGGCGCAGACACGGACGCGCTCTTGCCTGGCAGCGGCAACGATCCGAGATTCAGCGCGCTGCAGTCTGCCCCGCCGTCGTCAGCGTCGGCGTCGGGCTTGCCTGCCCCAGGCTCTCAGTCAGCAGCCGCTGCAACGGGCCCGCAGTTCGAGGTTGCGCGGCGGCCGGTCGCCCAGAGAGAGCCCGAGGACCTGCGCATTCCGCCGGCGGGCCAGCAGAGCGCGTCGCACTCGCAGCTCTTCAACTCGCCCGTTGCCTTGACGCCCGGCGGCGGCGCACAGAACCTCAACATCAGCCTGCAGCACGCGACGCCGCCTCAGAACCAGCAACCGCAGGACGCGCAATTCGCTAATTTCGCCAGCAGCGTTCCTGACCTGCCCGCTCCTCTGCAACCCGGCCCGGCTGCGGGTGCTCGCCCTGTGCCTTCCGCCTCCTACACGGCGCCTACCATCGTCCCGAAGATCAACACCAACGCCCAGCAGTACACCCTGCCCACCCGCTCCAGCACCATGCAGTCCTCGTCCTCCACTCATTCCTACTCGCGCTCGAGCCCAGCCGGCCTGGACCAGAAGTACATTCCCTTCAACTCTACCGTGCCGACGCCCGAGGTGCCCAAGTACGCGCCCACCCCGAGCCAAAGGCACTACCAGGCCCAGACGCCCTCTGGCGCCGCCTCCAACTCCCCGCTTGCGCTGTCCGACATACGCCCGCGCGCAAATTCCACAATTGGCGAGGACATATCGGCGAACACCCCGCTGATGAGCGATTTGGAAAATCGGGCGGCTGGGAACTGCAACTACTTGGCGCCATGGCCAGTCTACGCGTACGACTGGTGCAAATGGCCAGTTCATGGCGGGAACAGCGCAGGCAAAATGGCTGTTGGCAGCTTCCTGGAAGATCCGCATAATTTTGTGAGTATAGCGGATCCTCTCCTGGCGCCCGACTCGGCGAGAGTCACCAGCATGCTTCAAATCGCAAAATGACTGGAGAGCCGCTATCTTGGCGAGTAGCGGGCTCCGTCCTCAAACTTTGCGATCTGTGCTGCCGGGGATTCTCCCTCAGCATCTTCCATCGCGCTCAGAGGTGAAGGCTTAAGCTGATAGCAGACGTAGATTCAAATCATCGACACGCATATCGCTCCTCAGGAGGTCACCACGCCAGGCTCCCCGGCCTTTGGCGTCGAATATACGCGTGTCGCCGAGGCGACCTGCTCTTACCCGGTGACACGGATATTATGGGAGCCTCCGTCTTCCCAGAAGCAATCTACCGACCTGCTCGCGACTTCGGGCGACCACCTGAGACTCTGGTCGCTGCCACAAACCACCGCATCCAACGTCAGCAACACCATATCCCGCTCCTCGCCTGTCAACACCCGCGACCCCCCTGCGCAGAAGCTCACTCCGTTGGCCCTCCTCTCGAATTCCAAATCGCCCGAGCACACCGCTCCGTTGACTTCGCTCGACTGGAACACGCTCTCGCCAAAGCTCATAATCACGTCAAGCATCGATACCACGTGCACCATCTGGGACATTCCGACCTTGACTGCCAAGACGCAGCTCATTGCCCATGACAAGGAGGTATTTGATGTTCGTTTCTGCGCGGGGAGCGTTGATGTGTTTGTTAGCTGTGGCGCGGATGGGAGCGTAAGAATGTTCGACCTCCGAAGCCTGGAGCATTCCACTATCATCTACGAGCCCACGGAAAAGAGGGAAGAGAAAGGTACGTTTTGTGATGGACAAGGATGTAGCAGTTTCTGACAGGGTTCTCTAGGCTCGCCAGGTCGCATGTCTCCTACGAAGGCTCAACAGATGATGTCATATGCCCCGCCTCTGCTGCGTCTGGCAGCATCACCACATGATGCTCATCTCCTCGCTACCTTTGCTTCCGATAGCAGCCTGATCCGGATTTTAGACGTCCGTCAACCCGGTCAGGCGCTCCTGGAATTGCGTGGTCACCAAGCGGCTGTGAACAGCATCGAATGGTCTCCGACGCGTCGTGGCATGCTCGCATCTGGTGGAGATGACAGCATGGTGCTCGTCTGGGATCTAATCCACTCCCAGAACGGCGCCACCATCAACGGCGAGCACGCAACGTCCAACGGAAGCACCAACAATTCTTCCAACAACGCGCCTCCCCCCTCCAGCGGTGTCAACATGAAGGGTCCTGCAGCCAGCTGGCGTTGTGATTACGAGGTGGGCAATTTGAGTTGGGCACCGCAGAGTGGACTCACGACTCAGGGTGGTGAGTGGCTGGGAGTGACTGGAGGAAGAGGGGTGTGGGGCCTTAAGCTATGATAAAGGAGGGATTGAATTGGTTGAAGTGATAGGGTCTTGCGGCCACAGATGCTTTGGAGGTGAGGACGAACTTTTGTGTGAGAGCAACGCCGTGTATGTATTGACGATGATACGCATTTCGATGGCGTATTGGGTGGGATGACTAAATGGGCGATGTGCGTCTTTTTGGTTCTTCTTCTTTTGAAACCCTTTTTCTTGTCCTTCGTCCTCATTCTCTTTTTTTCCATACGGTCTCATCAATTCCGTTGAGCTTAGATACCTATATTTCCTTTTCCTTTTCTTGACCTTTCCATGAAGGACCAAAAAAGCTGAGCAGGCTGTCTTTGCCGTCGTTGGAGAAGAGAGAGGAGA
The DNA here is from genome assembly GCA_009829795.1 of Lasiodiplodia gonubiensis. NCBI lineage: Eukaryota > Fungi > Ascomycota > Dothideomycetes > Botryosphaeriales > Botryosphaeriaceae > Lasiodiplodia > Lasiodiplodia gonubiensis. Next base: position 11,566 of record RHKH01000095.1, read on the forward strand.
GAGACAAAGTAATGTGTGTGATTCTTGTTCGGTTGTTGTCGTTATTGCTTCTCCCCAGCTTTTCCCACGGATTCTTTTTTCTCTGAATGAATGAATGGATACGGCTGCGTAGTAGTTGGGTATTTGGTCGGCGGACGTTTGGCTGAATGCTATCACATGACGATTCATATGGGTACTTTTGTTGATTGTGGACCGCTGATACTCCTGATTTTGCCCTCTGCAGTTTCAAGAGCCAAATTGGGATTGGCAACATGCCTTCTTCATCCATGGCGGGAGGGAAATTGCAGGAGACTCGGGCTGCCTGTTCCCCGCTCAGGATGTTGTGCTCTTCCTACATGGGTAAATGAAACGTCCGGGCGTAAATGTGAGTATTCAGATCGGATAGGCATTGTATTCATCTCCAAAACGAATACTTTTGGTGTGGTGGCTTTTGGAAAGTGTGCGGTGAGGTGCGTGTACGGCTGGTGTGGCTTCCTGATGAGGGTAGCGGTTTGCTCCTGCCTTCGATGAGAGCATCGTCAGACACCCATTTCTCGCCACATCAGCGGAATCACCAACGATATTCTTCTCATAATCAGCCTTCACGTACGTCCCATTTGAGATCCTCTCCGTGGGGCACCAGCGAGCGCAGGCGTCCTGGTAAGATCTGTTCCTAACATCATTCCTGTTTGCTAAGGCAACAGACTTACTTTCGACATCAGATCTGGGGATGTGGAACTCATTCCGGGTCCAGGCAGTCAAATCCAAGCAGTCCGTTGTCGGGATTTTTTGCAACAAGTACAACATGATGGCCGGCTACAGCGCGAACTCTACCATCGCATCCGAGACGGTGGCGCTCGTCCTCCTCCTCAGCATAAGCTTCTTCCTCGTCGGCTTGAGCACCCTCATCTACTGGCTTCACGTGGACACGCGGCGCATCGTGCTGAAGACGACAGGCGAGATCTTAGAGGAGAACATCAAGGTCCTGAAGTTCAGCCAGGAGACGCTGGACTTCAGCCAAAAGACGCTTAAGTTCAGCCACGAGACGCTCGAGTCGAGCCATGAGACCAAGCGGTCCTTCATCACCGCCATTCACTGCATGAATGCCACGCTCGAGTCGTTGGAGAAACATATCGCCGTTACCGAGAGGGCCATGGGCGAGTTCAAAGACGCGGGTATCGCGTTTGAGGCACGTTTGGTGGGCATTGAGTCAAAGACGGAACACCTCAGCAGTTCTGCTCAGAAAAAGAAGGCGTGATTGAGAGAGTAAGCTGCTGGGCCTATCCCCGATTGAAGGCAGATGCAGTTGGAATTACTTATGGTCATTCAGGATGGGGTCACTATCCAGAATGCGTAGCTGACTACCCTTTGGTTGGCCTTCTCGCCTGCTTTTACCTGCAATTCTGCCCGTCACCGATTCATCTCCTTCTCAACCTTTACAACCCCGTTGTCACCCTCCAGAAGATCAGCATTATGAGCGGCATGCCAAACAGGCTTTGGAAGTTTGCAGACGCAAGGAAACTGTGGCATACCAACAGCGATAGGCAATGTTGCCACCTCAAGACTCAACCGTAACAGCAGCAGCAGCGACAAGTGCAGCCAAAAGATGCAGCCTGCCCCGGCGGCAGTTCACAATTGATAATTATGTCGAGAGGTACGAGCTGTATCTTTCCAAGCCTGATGACGTTTCCTGCTGACTCTGGGAGGTTGAGCATTGAACCTTCCTTTGTTTGCCCTAACGAGCAAGTCGAGGATTTTACTCAAAGGTCAACCGAAATGCAGGCCTGAGTGTCTATGTGCAGTCTCGGATTTGCAAGGTTGTATCTTATTCGCCTATTTTAAGCGACGGGAGATAGTACAATAACAACACTACTTTATCTCGTTCTTACAGACTGCCGCAGCTTTGCCGAGCAACTACTGATGATGTATTCTCGATACCTACCCGAAGCGTGCTAGATGGTTGGTCGGAGATAGGCAGCGGGAACGCCCGCTTTACCCCGGCTGCATGGCGAACAAAGCGCGATACCGCAGTTGCTGAGGAGCAGACGTGTCGCATCGGAGAGAGAAACTCGATTTGTGACGGGCCGCATTCATGCGAACCAGGTCCCTGATGAGTTGCAGCGCGCATACAAGCGAGTAGAAGACGCAGCAGTAGCAAACCGAGGAAAAGGACACGAGGAAACGCTCGGACCATGCGGCGGACGAACCTGACGTGCTTCGCGGCGAACTCTCGAACTCCCGGACCCCGACCCGCTCGGCAGCCCGAGATGGGCGATCCCGAATTGCTAATCAGCAGTGGGGGGAGATGGCGGGAGACACAAAGACTCAACAGATACGGCAATGGCGCGCTCTCCCCCTCTTCTCCTCTCCTCCACGTCGACGCCGCCGATTCAGCCGTGTATCAAGAGTCAAGACTCACCCGATGCGCGAGGGTCATTGACCAGGCCCTGAGCCGTGAGAACTGACCCAAGCTCCTCCCTTCCTCCACCCACACGGCAGCAATCCTTCCCTCCACCGCTTTCGCGTCCCCACGCGCCAGGTGTACGCCCCCTCCCGACGAACAACAAAAAATCGGAATTCCCGCCACCGATCGACAGTGGTGAGCTGGGTGTGAGCTGGTCGAATGTGTGTTGGATAGTGGAAAGGAAGCATTCCCTCTACTTGTTGCTTTCGACGAAGAGCACACGATTCATTCTTCCCTCCTTCTGCCCACTTTCTCGTATTTTGGTTACTCGGGGGGAAAAAACGAAAAGTAACACATCACCACCGACCACCGCCTCTTTCCGGCCATGACGGCCCACCGCGCTGCAAACGGCCACCACGGCCGCCACAACGAGCCGACCGAGACGAGCCCGCTGCTGGGCCAACGCCGCACCTCGGACGGCTTGCAGGTCCTGCCGCCGCAACCCGTGCCAGACGGTGCGGAGGACGACTACGAGGGAGACAATGGTGGCGCCGAGGATGACGGTGGGGATCTGGAGAGACAGGAGAGCAACATCAGCGAGGCAGGGACGACGCTGAACAAGTACAAGGGCTTGCCCGAGGTCAAGAAGCGGATGAAGTATATCCTGCCGGCCGTGGCTGTAGGGGTAAGTTATCAACATTGTTTGGGGAGGGGAATTGGGGATCAGGTCGGTGTTGATTGATTGAGTGCTGATTGCTTATGTTTTGCAGATCTTCCTCGCTGCGGCGGACCAGACGATCATTGTGTCAAGTTATGGGCGCATCGGCTCGGATCTGGGGGCATTGAACAACACGTCGTGGATTGCGACTGCGTAAGGACTCCGGATATTTTCCCCTTGGCGAGATTGAGTGCTGACAGATGTGTCCAGGTACTTTTTGACCCTCACGTCCTTCCAGCCGCTGTATGGAAAGCTCTCGGACATCTTCGGGCGCAAGTCATGCCTGCTCTTCGCGTACATCATCTTCGGCATCGGGTGCCTGGCGTGCGGTCTGGCGCGCAACATGAACGAGCTGATCGCGGCGCGGGCGTTCGCAGGTATCGGCGGCGGCGGCATGACGACGGTCGTGTCGATCATGATGAGCGACATCGTGACGCTGCGCGAGCGCGGTAAGTGGCAGGGCTACATCAACATCGTCTTCGCGAGCGGCGCTGGCTGCGGCGCGCCACTGGGCGGCATCCTGGCCGACCGTGTGGGCTGGCGCTGGGTGTTTCTGTTCCAGCCGCCGCTGTGCGTCGTGGCCATCATCGCCGTGTCGCTGGCGCTCAAGCTGCCCAAGCGCGACCACTCGCACTGGAAGGAGAAGCTGCGCCGCATCGACTTCCTCGGCGCCATCATCCTCATCGCCGCCGTCTTCATGCTGCTGCTCGGCCTCGACCGCGGCTCCAACGTGTCGTGGCGCGACCACCTGACGCTCGCGTCGCTGGGCGCGTCGGTGCCGCTGTTCCTGCTCTTCCTCCTCGTCGAGATGAAGGTGGCCGCCGAGCCGTTCGCGCCGGGCCACATCATCTTCGAGCGGTCGCTGGTGGCGTGCTACGCGTGCAACTTCTTCTCCTTCGGCGGCTACATGGCCGCCCTCTTCTACCTGCCGCTCTACTTCCAGGTCGTCGACGGCGCCTCGGCCACGCAGGCCGGCGTGCGCCTCATCCCAGGCATCGCGGCCGGCGTCACGGGCAGCCTGTTCGGCGGCTTCTACATGCAGTACACCGGCCGCTTCTACCGCCTGACGGTCGCCGCCTACGCCGGCCTCGTCGTCGGCGCCGCCGTCATCTTCGTCTGCGCCGGCGGCGGCGCCCGCCTGCTGCCCGCCGCCCTCGCGCCTGTGAATTCCACCCTCGGCATCGTCCTCGGCCTGTGCGTCGCCGGCTTCTCCAACGGCATCGGCGTCACCACCAGCCTGATCGGCCTCATCTCCAACGCCGCCCACGCCGACCAGGCCGTCGCCACCGCCTGCTCGTACCTCTTCCGCAGCCTCGGCTCCGTCTTCGGCGTCTCGCTCGCCGCCACGCTCGTCAACCAGGAGCTGAGGGCCCGTCTCGCCGCGGCGCTGGGCTCCGGCGCCGAGGCCGCCAAGATCGCCGAGCGCGTCCGCCAGAGCATCGAGTCCATCTGGGAGCTGCCGCCTGCGGTGGCCGAGGTCGTGCGCAGGTGCTACGCCGAGAGCACGCGCAGCGCGTTCGGCCTGATGATCGCGCTCGTGGCGGGCGCGGCGGTGGGGGCGTGGTTCGTGAGGGAGAGGAGGTTGGGTGGGAAGTAGTTGGGGTGATAGTGATGCTTTTGGTGTCTTCTTGCCTACGTGAAAGACTGGGTCTTTGTAGATGTAGATCTTTTGTGGTTTGAGAGGAGAAGGAGTGGGTTGTATGCACATAAAAGGGGTGAAGGTTTCCACGGTGGTGGATGTTTGTAAAGAAGCATAAGGTGTGGGATTGGTGCTTTCTTTGGCTGTAGATGGAGATGGGCGAGACGATTCGAAGAGGAGGGGGGTGTTTTTATGGGTTATGAGTTTATGTGTAAATGATTAAGATTGAAGAAGTTCACAAGAGAAAGTTATTCAGGAAGGTTTTTACACTCGATTTGTCGTTGCCTGAGAAGGTATGTATGACTCTTTTCTATCCAAAATTCTTGTCTTCTTGAAAAGTGCATCGAGAAGAATCAAGTCAAAATGTATCAGTCGCTACCAGCTGCCTTCAGTCTCTTCCAATGTTACTGTTCGCTTAGCAACCGCGCCTTGCGATAAGGGTTTCGTCTACATTCCTTCTGTCTCTTGAGGCTCTCAACCCCGTTCTGGCCATCAATCGCCCTCTTCCTGCTATATTTCACCCTTTCTTTTGGATAAATTAGTTTCAGCTTGTTGCATCAGCTAATTGAGCTAGCTTGTTCACTATCACATTGCGCCACAGCTCTATTCTTTGAGCAATAATGTTCACTGCATGTCTCCAGGACCAGCTTCTAAGCGACAGGCCGGATGCAGTTTAATCTCCTCCACGAAGCCTTTTCCAAACCACAGATCCATTAATTAACTTTGGCATTCAACAATACCCAATTGCTTACACCAATTTTCCATCGTCTGGTCATTCGCATCTCAAAGGGGGTCAAACGTGTATTTCTCTTCATAATGGCTATCAGAAAAACGGTTTTCCATCAACAGCCACTCCAGTAACGCAGCTGGATCCAAGGGGTCGTGTAAAACTTCTCCTCCGTGGCGCAATTGGCTAGCGCGTCTGACTGTTAAAGGGTAATTCGATTACCGGTTGCAATCAGGAGGTTGACAGTTCAAGCCTGTCCGGGGGAGCAATCTCTTTTGCCGTTGATCGTGTTTTTTTGTTTTTTTGCTTCGGCGTCGTTTGCGAATTTTTTTGTGGTATGGGCTGGTATGTGGAACGTGCGTTGTGGGGTTGTGGATCGCTAGCAACAGCCTGATGCACTTTTTTCTATTTTCATTCATTCAACAATTAGCCGTGCAAAGCTGGAGAAAGTATGAAATCACGAAAGAGTGAGAATGGGCTTTACTAATAGTGTGGGAGGACTGTTGTATTCCATTTGGAACAGAAGCAGACTGAGGCGAGAGGTGGTGGTATTTATGTACTGTATGGTTCAGTTGCTGATGCTAGGGCAAAGAGTCAAGTCTGGTGGGTGATTACAATGTATCTGTCGAGTCATACGAGAGCATTCTCAATTGTTACTTTGTACCGGGCGTGTCCACATATCCTCTCCAATAGCTGACTGTAGACAAGAAGTGACAAAGGTTCTGCTCTGCATATTTGTGCGCATTCACTCCTCGGATGCTTCCTGGAAAATACCCGGCATGAACAGCCTTACAACACAAACTTCACTTTCTCGCGCAGAAGTCCAGCATGATCGAGATCGTGGAGCAGCCGACAATATGATCATTTGAGAACCTCCAAAAAGGTTTCGATGTAAACTCAGAGCATTCCAAGAAAGCTGGCAATCATCGATTGGCGAACTCGTGGAGGGTGGTGGGTCAAACAGTATCGGAGGCAGTGCAACAACGCGCGGGATTCAGTGCAACAACGCGCGGGATTCAGTGCAACAACGCGCGGACGCAAATCACCGGCAGGGACTCGAGCAACTGCCGATTACTCCGACCAAGCCACTTTTGTCAGCAGTAAGCAAGGACATATTGACAGAGAAGAAAGAGCAGAGCTGCCTACCCATCTGCCGAACTAGGCTGGAGTGTTCTGTTCATCCTCTTGCTGCGCCATCCCACAGAAGCTCATAAGCGACTGACACCAAGTAAGCACTATCATTCTACTGCTTTGATGTCAGTGACTTCAAGAACTTCCGAGAAGGAGACACGGGTGAGTACCACTCTCGATAAATGAAAAAACAAGTATCCCAGCCGATCGCAACAAGCCGACAAGAGTTGTTCCATATCTCTGTGATAGCGTCTACTGACAAAGGTTAACATTTTACACCATTAGGACCAAGGTGAGTAAGGTCGCTCAGACTTCGAAAGCGCTCAGCATTTCCGGGGCCATGGCCGTAGAAAAGCGCGGCAAGCTGGACGAGAAGGGTAAGAGTAGTGATGATAGCCTCGAAAGATATAGCCATGATGCGTGAATGAAAGAGAGGGGGAGAGAGAGAGAGAGAGAATTGATTATTATGGATAGAATAGCGTGAAATATGTCAAAACTGGGCGGATTTTTGGCAATATCCAGACGTTTTTCTGGATTACTGAAAAAAGACTATGTTGGGTTGTGGTCAGTATTTATAAGGTTGAGACTGCGGGCACGCGGGGATCGCTCGCTCCGATTTGGCCAGTGGGGACTTTTATGGAAAGGAGGATGGGATGGGCAAACTGGGTGAGATCTATGCACAGCGTAGCATGGGATGGAAAGTGAAACAAGTGGCTATTGGCCGAGACGCACCTGCGGACTGGGAACACACTAAAAAGGGTAAGGTCCAAAACAGTGAGACTGGCTAGCTGACGGGCAGCCAGCCCACCAAATATCTAGAGCCAACTCCAGGGTGGAGTCGCCCAAAGTTTGCGCTGACCTGAACAGCCTTATTCACAGCCGATTCACGTCACGCTGCGTGCCGTAAAAGCATATGCGTTACGATGGCTCGGACGTTGTATGGAACTTCCTATGGAGTAACCCAATGTAATCGCAACCCACCAATGTTGATACTTCACCCGACTCATGAGTCATGCCAACATAAAATGTACCACCCACTTTGACTAAACCCCTCCATCTTCATCTTCACCTTGCTTTTCTCACCTAAAGCATATCCCACATCATCACCCATTGTCGCCGGCGTTTTGGGTGGACTTTGTACAGTAGCAGCACTCTGCCCACTGACTGCATCTTCTTTCCATCTAATCAATATTATTCGTCTTTTCCTCCTTTTTTGTTCAAAGTTGTCTAACAACAACCGTATGATGTTGCTTCAAGGGCTTTTGGTGCACAACATCTCTTCGAAGACTTCCGAGCAATTCTCCAAACATTTCAGATGTAGAATCACAAACACGATTCTCGTACAAAGACTTCGTCAAAAAAGTTATCTTCAATATATCAACAGGTCAATTGAACACTACGTATTAACCGCGACACTTCGCAGGATCTACTTCTCATACGATCCTCACTCGCTTATCATCCAAACCCTTCTACCTTTTTTTTTCCCCTCTCTGCCCGCCATCCTCACCATCATTACTTCCCACCCAAGCACACTCTCAGGGGAAAAAGAAAAATCCGTCTAACAAACAGTAACATACAACCCAATCGGGCTCGGATTCCAATCCTCGAACCACTCGAGCTCCAACCCGCCCGTCGCCTTAACCTCGTACCCGACCCTGCTGCCCGCCTCGCACGCGCCGCTCGCCACGACCCACGCACCCCCCGGCGCCACGCTCTGCACACCGCCCACCTCCGCCACGGCCTCCGGCACGCTCTCGAACGTCGTCGTCTCCGTCGCCGGGGCGGCCAGCTTGCTGACCGCGATGCCACCGCTTCCAGAAAGCGTGAAATCCGACGTCTCGAGATCGGCCTTTTGGGGCAGGAGGAAGACGAGCGAACACGTCTTGCCGGCGTAGGCGGCCGGGATGTCGAAGTTGAAGAGGGTGGAGAGGGTGGCGGAGAGGTGACCGTTGTAGGACGTGCTGTGGGCGGTGGAAGGCGCGGCGCTGTCGACGGGCACGATTAGGTGCGGGAATTCGTACGTGCCGGAGAGGTTGGCTGGGCAGGATTTGGCGGTGGAGGAGGGGGTGGCAGGGGCGGTGGTGGTTGTCTGGAAGCCGCTGTTGGTGGGGTGCGTCAGGGCGGTGGTGGTGGTTGCGGTCGACGTCACGCCGGGGGTCGGGCAGTATGTCGTGGTGATGGTGATGATGACGGTCGTGTCGCCGCCGTCAGCGGGGGTCGTTGCAGCAGTGCCGCTGGGAGCGGGGGCAGCGGTGGTGGTTGGGGCAGTGGAGGCCACAGATGAAGCGGCAGAAGAGGCACCGGTGCCAGGGGCTCCGCCAGCGGGCTGCGAGGGATCAGCAGCAGCGGACGAGGCGACAGAGGACGCAGCGCTGGACACAGCCGAAGACGACGACGCCGAATCACCATCATTGGCCGCAGCGCCGCAGGTCAGGTCGAACAGCGGGGTGTCGCTGCCGCCGGCGACGAGGCCGAAGCTGGGCGAGGGCGTGTCGGGCACGGCGTCCTGGAGCGTGTACCACCAGGTGTTAGTGTTGCCGAACAGCGGGCAGCCGACCTGGTCCCAGTAGGCCTTCGCGTTCTCGACGCTGGCGACGGCCTCGTTCTCCTGCGGGCCGCTGACGGGCCAGCCGGTCTCGGTGATCCAGACGGGCTTGCCCTTGGCGGCGCCCTTGGTGGCGGCGACCGACTCGTCGAACAGTGCCTTGGCGTTGGCGATGCCGTTGGCCTGCGTGTTCTGGAAGTACGGGTAGCCGTCGAAGCCGAGCCAGTCGACGGCGTCGACGACGGCGCTGTTGGAGCCGTTGACGAAGGCGGTCCACGTGTCGACGTGGCCGATGGGGGCGCCCGACGCGCCGGTGCCGGCGATGGCGGCGCGCACCTGCTCGATGTACGAGACGAGAGCTTGCGGGTCGGCGCCGTAGCCGCTCTTGTTGATGATGCCCGTGGGCGAGTTGCGGTACAGGTCCTCGGACCCCACCGAGATGCCGACGATCAGGTCGGTGAAGGCGGTGCCGTACTGAGCGATGGCCGCCTTCAGCGCCGCCACTTCGTTGTCGAAGCTGGCTTGTCCAGCGGACGCCCACAGACCGAGCAGCAGCGTGGTCTTGGTGTCGATGGCCGCCTGGATGGCTGCGATGGGCGTGTTGGTCGTGCCGCCTTGGATCATGGTGTACAGGCGTGCTGAAGTGAAGCCTGATGCGCCCACCAGGTTCTTGGCCAGGTTGAACTCATTCGTGAAGTCGGCCAACGCCTTGGGCGCTCCGGTAGTGAGAGTGTTGCCATAGTTGAAACCCTTGATCTGGGCAGCGGCTGTGCTGAGGCCTGCCGCCAGGCCGAGGAGCGACGAGTAACGCATTAGCAATTAGGAATGCGAGTGTGGTTCCCTTTTTTCTTTCCACGCACAAGAGAAATGGCAGAGCAAAGAGTAGAAGAAAAGAGCAGAGCAAAAGCAGCTTATATGCACACCAAAGGAGAAGGGAAAGGTACCTGCATCTCCCCAGATGGCTGGGCCATGGGCTGACGTAGCTCCTGTTCCGGGGAGCCGCAGGAACAAGGTGTGATGATGGGACCGAATTGGGCCGTGGCTTGAAGCCCGTCTCTCAACGGCGAGTCTATGATTAGCAGACGGCTGCAGGGTTCGACGGCTCGTCATTTGCGGAGGGCGACGGCCCACGCCACATACAGGCACCACCTGCCCCGCAGATGCAATCAGTCCGGCATTGGACAGGGTTCCGTCATAGTCGTGTCTAGAAGCCTCCTCCATCTGGCGCCGAAAAAAGCCGCACGTTTGTCGTCCGTTTCTCTCTCTTCCTCGGCCAGCGCATCGTCGCTAGCCATGCAGCGTGACGAAAAGTCATGTCACCGCTTGCAGCGTTGCGGTGGCGGGCAAACCGCTCGTGTTCGCGCGCGGGGCCATGTGGCAGGCAAACACGAGGCGAAGTCAACCAATATTTTGCCGTGGCGGCTCCTCCCACCAGAAGAGGAAAAGGGGGGAATATATGTTTGTGGGCGAACTGGATGAGGTGACTGGCCGGACGTCCCGGGAGCGTGGCTGGCGGGCGACCAATGATCCGGTTTCCCCGCCCGCTTTTCTTTCCAAAGAGGTCAATTCACTAGTCCCCTCTTCCTTGCCGTCGCTCCCCCAGCTCGCTTCGAAGCTGCTCCGGCCCTAACCGCTTGGGCAATGCGTCACATCGATCAGATCGCCAACGTGACGTGATGCCAATCGCCGGGCGTGCCGCATTCTTCACGTTAGAGCAGAGGTATTACTTCATCTCAGCTTTTTTTGATCGGCATTGCCCAATGGTCTTCGGGCACACCTGCCCATCACGAGAAAAGAAAAGCCGAGGTGGGTATACTATCAGAGTTCAGCTAGCTCCTCTCGGCCGGCACGAATCACGAGTGCCCCGGTTTCGGAACTCAGCGTCTTTTCGCAGACATGATGATATCCTCAGAGAGAACTGACGAAGAAATAGAATGACTGCCGTCTGAATTCCGGAAGAAGCATCAAAAAAATAAAAAGAATCAACGCGATAGAGCTAGATAGACCGATCGCGACTTCACAAGATAAAAAAGATCCTTACATCTACTTACTTTCTACTCCCAGGCTCACCACCACTTCCTATCTTACGTGCTCGACGCCGACACCTCGGGGGATCAGCGCTGCGAAGTAGCTCTAGGCTCGATAGCATTAACTCTCCGACCGTTTCGACTAACGATAAGCTCCCCCCCGTTTCACCAGCGTCGACGGAAGAAAGCCACACCCACATTGTACTCTTCCCTCACATGTTTGCTCAGCTCAGGGGAAAACAAGCGCTAATGAAAACCCCGCAAACCTCTCTGTAACGGTGCACGGGGAAGGGTGACATTGTAGTAGTTTGTTTCAGCTTAAATCGCTCTCTGCTATGCTGTTGTTGATTTTCCTTTTTTTCTTCTTTGCTTCCTGTGAAAACTATTCTTCATGTCTATATGCTATCAGTGCGAGTACTGAAGCAATGCTACAAGACTGAGTCACACCCTGTCCTCGAAGGATTAGGCGAGACACATGTGAAGACAGTGGAGGAATTGCTGATGAAAAGTTCCATGGCGTATGGCTCATGCGTTGATATTCTGCGTAGAGAATGAAAAGTAGGGGGCGCGTACGAAGACGGCGTGAGCCAAGATAGACGCCATCTGTAGCTGAATCCCAAGAGACGTACAAAGGTACAAAAAGAACACATCGTAGCACGCATTAGCCAACTATTTTTGGTCTGTGTCGTTGCTGGTGGGTGGGGAAAAAAGCAGCCACTGTATCAAAACATCCGCCCCCTCAGCACCTTTCTCCGATCTTATCATCTTTCTCACCTTGCGGCGACCGGCACGATTGGCTTTCCAGGTGGCTTATTAGGCGCCAACTTCTGCGCGTCATCCTCATCCTCGTCCTCCCAGTACTCGTCGTCCTCGTCGTCGTCCATCATCGGCTCGCCGACGACGGACCGCCACACGCGCTGCCACAAGCCCTTCTTGTGCGCCATGGCCAGCACCAGCACGATAGGGAGGTGCCAGACGCTGGCCCAGAAGAGGCCTCTGGCGGTGCCCTTTGTGCCCTCGTGCCACCAGAAGCGGGCGGCCTGGTACGTCATCCAGCCGTTGATGGCGGAGCTGGTCGCGACGAAGCCCCAGTCGGTGACGCCGACGTAGGCCAGGCCGACGCAGACGGGGAACATGAGCAGCGAGTAGCGGAGCGCCACGCGGCCGTTGCGGCGCGGGTTGGTCCAGGCGAGCATGCGGTAGCCGGCGTTGCGGTACTCGTCGCGGATCGTCCAGCTAAGGGCGTTGAAGTGCGGGAACTGCCACGCGAACAACAACGCGCCTAGCAACCAGCCGCCGGCGCTTCCGGGGCCGAACAGCAGGTCCTGCCAGGTGCCGCCGCCCGTCGCGCACTGCCCGGCCGCCGCCGTCCAGCCCATTAGCGGCGGGATGCCGCCCACCACGGCGCCCACCCACGTGTTGAGCACCGAGACGCGCTTCATCGGCGTGTAGCAGCCCGCATACAGGAATATGTTGAGCCCGCCCAGGAAGGCGACGGTGGGGTTGACGCCGTAGTAGAGCGACGCTACGCCCACGACGCCCGTGGCGATGGCGAAGACGAGGGCGCTGCGCTTGCTGATCAGCCCGCGTACTAGCGGCCGGTTCTTGGTGCGGCTCATCTTCGCGTCGTGTGCCGGCTCGAAGAGCATGTTGAAGGCATTGGCCGACGCCGACGCTAGGCCAGTGCCCGTCGTGAGGAAGAGGAGCGTCAGGGTCGAGAGAGACGGCGCCGACGTAACCGAGGGCGCCAGTAGCGCGGGTACGGGGTAGATGGCGTACGGGACGGTGGCGGTCAGGACGATGAGGAAGGAGAGGCGCGGTTTGGTCAGGGCCAGGTAGGTCAGGAAGCTACGGCGGAGCGATTGAGCGGGGAGAGCTTGAGCACTGGTCGATAAGCTAGCTGATGCGTCCGGGCGGATTTCCGTCTCGGAAGCTGCTGCTTTCTTGGCCTCTTCTCTTAGGCGCTTCCGGCGGCGGTGAGGAAGCTCATTGACGAGCTCGGTGCCTGCGGTGGCATCGTTGTGGACGACATGGGCAATCTTGGGCTGGTCGTGAAGCGTTGACGGTGCGGGACCTGCATCATCTTTGGCGGCATTGCGACCGGGGACGGCATTGCTCCACACTCCGCGCCGCGCGCCCTGTAGCACATCGTCTAGGACGGCATTGGCCCAAAAGTATTCCTTCTTGAAGGCGGTGCGGGGGTTGCGGGCGATAGCGGCGTCTCTCACGGCGGTGGAGGTGGACAGCAGGCGGCGGGGGGGCGTCGGATGGGATCGTTCGAGGCGACGCAGGCAGCGCAGGCATAGGGGAGCGGCATCCTGCAGCGGCGCGTTGCGCAGCAGGGGCGGTCGGAGGATCATGTCTTGCGACTTCGTCTCATGGTGGTGGGCTAGGCGGCCGGAGGTCGAAGGCATTTTCGCCGGAGCCGCAGCTCTTGCTGAAAACACCAGCCGCACGTGGCGCAGCCAACTGACATATCAACGGATCCGCATTGGTCGACACCCGCACTCTCTCCAATCCGGATCTTGTCGCCAGACCAGCGTCGCGAATCCTCAAGTCACCTTCTCGAACAGGAAGAAATGCCGTCGGTGGCCATGCGATTGCCAAATAAGGCAATTTGATTGTCTACGCACGTCTAAAGATAAGCCTCGCTCGCCTTCTGAATGGCTTGCTTCAGCAGCTGCACCACCCTTACTACCTCCGCTTCTGTGATTATATACGGCGGCGTGACCATGACGTGTTCCACATCAATTGGTCCAGTTTTGCCTAAATTTCCCAGAATATTTAATCCCAACTCCGCCGCTGCAGTGACGACCTTGCTGGAGAAGTTCTCATCCACCGGAAACGCCGTCCTCGCCTGTTTGTCTAGAACAAACTCTGCCGCATAGTACAGCCCTCGCCCACGGACATCACCTACCAGGGGAAGTGGCAAGATTTCTGCTTCCATCAGCTGTCCGAGCAGAGCGCCCATCTTGCGGCAGTTTTCGAGGAGATTCTCCCGCTCGATGATCTTTTGGACCTCGATTGCCGCTGCACATGCCGTAGGGTGTGCCTGAAAGTTTTTTGTAAGCTAGTTCTCGTCTCATACCACATAGCTAACCGTCTCGTGTCTCGTTCATCTCTTACCATGTGAGCGGTTGATGTAAACATCCGGACGTAGATCTTGAGTAACATCCACATGTAGACTTCAACCATCTACACAAGTACAGGCAATCCCTTGTACAACCTACTGCTTCAAGGGTTCGCGTCTTACCTGGAATGTATGACCATGCGAGAGTGCCCCACTACCAGCAGCCAAGGCATCAAACACTTTCTCGTGGACAAGCACTGCCGAGAGGGGGACGAAACCTCCACCGAGCGTCTTTCCGACGGTTTGCAAGTCTGGTCCTCGGAACCCTTCTTCTTGTTCCCAGGCATGCATGGTCCCCGTCTTACCCATGCCGCAGATGATCTAGATGAGTTAGCACCATCCATGTCAGCTTCAGCCATGATGTAATGCCAACAGGTGTCCGAAGGTCACCGACCAGCGCATTCACTTTTCACTCGCTTTTGAATTCACAATACACTAAAAGAGCCAGATACTCACCTCGTCAAGGATCAGCAGTGCACCATATTTGTCACAGAGCTCCCGAACGGCTTTGAAGTATCCAGGCACAGCAGAGACACAGCCCAGCGTAGTGCCGCTGATGGTCTCGGCAAAGAAAGCCGACACCGTGTCTGGACCAAGCCTTTGGAATTCATCATCGAGCTGCTTGACAAGGGTAGCGAGATAGTCGTCGTCGGTCTGGCCTTCCGGCTTCGCTCGATACGCATAGCATGGGTCGACGAACGAGACGTTGGCGCTCATCCAGTCGGAATACATCTGGCGCCTGGCTTGATGACCAGAGACGCACAGGGCCCCGATCGTGTTCCCGTGATAGGACTGGGCGCGGGCGATGACGTTGCGGCGGCGGGCTCCCTCGCCCTTCTCGGCCCAGTACTGCGTGGCCAGCTTGACAGCGGCGTCGGTGGCCTCGCTGCCCGAGTTGAAGAAGGCGGCGCGCGCCAGGCCGCCGGGCCGGTGGTGCAGCAGCATGGCGGCCAGCTCCTCGGCGGGGGCGGACGTGTAGCCGATGCTGTAGACGTAGCCGATCCGGTTGATCTGGTCGGCCACGGCCTGGGCGACGTCCGGGCGGTGGTGGCCCAGGCAGGACACGCCCGGCCCGCTAGACGCGTCGATCAGCGTGGTGCCGTCGGCGAGGGTGAAGGAGATGCCCTGGCCCGACACGATGCGGCGCGGCTCTGACCGCAGGGCACGGTGCATGACATGGCTTCTGGCGACGGCTTCATTGACGGCTGACGTGGAATTAGGACGGCGGTGAGGGCGGGGTGCGAGGGCACGCGGTGAAGAGATTGGACGGTTTGGGTAAGCACGGAACAGAGCTCTCATGGTGACGGAATGGCTCTGGGTGAGATGGCCGCCATTGGATGCAGGCGGCGAGCTTATGGTCCATCTTATACAGCAGCTTGGCGGGCGGGGAGCGCTACCGCAAGAGTGGCGGGCAGCTGCAGTGCATCGCTGAGATGTGGTGTTGGTCAATGGGAGCTGGGGATTAGATATTAGTCAAGCCGCAGGGAAGACCGGGGAGAGCGGGATACGGATTGCGGATCCGCGTGGAGATAGGAGGCGCGATAGGACGACTAGCCGAAAGGAGCCGCGTCACGTGCAGCCGGGCTGATGGCTCAAACCAAAGCTTTCTGCGCCGCAGCGGCCTCTGCTCAACCCTCCCTCCGCCGTTGACGCCTTTATCCTCGCCCGGCCCCGCGAGCACTGCCCACGGCCTCTCCCCACCCTCCAGACACGCTGCGGATACCGCTGCGGGCCGCCTGGGGACCCCCGCACCATTGCCAATCCCGAGAAACCCCGCGTTGAACGATGTAGCAAGCATGTCCGACCAAGCTCTCCCAACCGACCAGTCCGATTCCCAGACCCAGAAACGCCGTATTCGGAAGCGGACTGGCACCACCAGAGAACGCACCGGTTGCGTTACTTGCCGTCGTCGGTTCGTTAATCGTCTCTGTAGCCTACCAGATTCTGACAGGTCTCTGCAGCAAGAAGAAATGCACCAATGAATACGTAAGCTCGCGCGACCTCACCCGCCTGACCTTACTGACCACCCACCCAGCCTGTCTGCGACCACTGCCGCCGACTGAACTTCGAATGCATTCGCGAGGAGCCTCGCCAAGCAGTCGTAGCCAAGTCTGCTCCCGGAGATGGCTCCGCGAATGGCTCTGTCCCCGAGGCCGACACCACCGTTCTTCCGACCTCTTCGTCCACTGTGCTTGCTGTTCCCACCTCTACCTGGACCGCTCCAGTCCTCTCTTTGGACCCCGTGGCGGTCTGGCCTAGTACCGCAGGCGATAGCACTGCCGCAACTAGCCGAAGACTCCTGCTCCGCTATTACCTTCAGACTCTTTCAACCCTTCTAACTAGTACGCTTGAGAATAATTGTTTTGCTTCTGGTGAGTCTGATTCCGCCAAACTAGTTGCATCCTGCTAACCGCCCAGTCTTCCTTCCCATGGCTACCGAGTCTCCCATGTTGCTCAATGCTATCATCGCTCATTCCTCTTCCCACTTGTCCTTGAGAGACAAGTCTTACGAAGTTCTTGCATTGCAGAGCCGAAGCAATGCTTTGAGTTCTCTTGCTGCTTCCCTTTCTTCTACTGACCGGGATCCCGAACTCGACTTATCTTGCTGCCTAGTTCTGTGTTCCATGGAATCCATCCTCGGCGATACCAGCAAGTGGTATAACCACTTGGTCGGAGCCTCCCAGATCATTCGCGCCACCTCGGGCACCATGTACGAAGACGGCCAACTCAGCGCCGACCAGCTGGCACAGTTCTTCAACACCTTCGAGGGACGGTGGTTGAAGCGCAATTTTGCCTACCATGATGCCCTGCATACCGTCACCATGAATACACGGCCGCTGATTTCGGGCTATTATTGGCAATCGGCAGACGATGAGGCCGCAGACTCTTATTTTGGCCTGGCATCCAGGATAATCTATCTGATCTCCGAGATCAGTGTTCTCAACGCCGATATGGCCGAGGCTACCGCAGCTTTTGCCAAGGAAGCCTCCAAGTCTCCTTCTCCAGCCTCATCCACCACGACGGGGACGTCCCCGACGGTAATCGGAGAGGACGAAGCGAACATACTCGATGACCCAGAGATCCAGCATGTTCCCCGACCAGACATTCCACTGCCCGAAACCAATGGACAGTCGCAAACCAGGTTGGATTTCTCAAGCAGAGCACAACGCCTGGAGTGTGAACTCCAAGAATGGACTCCGCCGGATTGCCAGGACGTTCACTTGAAGGCAATGGCCGAAAGTTACCGTCACGCCGCGCTGATCCACCTCTACCGAGTCTTGCGCCGTCACCTTCCGGACCTTACGCCAGCCCTGGATCGCAAATTGGCCACACCAGTGAAAGGGATTGTCGAAGCAGTGGAGAAGATGCCTGTTAGATGCTTGCCGGAGACGACTCTTCTATTTCCATTATTCATGGCCGGCGGAGAGACGAATCAAGCAGATCAGATACGCATCATCCGCCAGCGCATGTTGGATATCATCAACTACCGCCACTTCCACAACGTCGAAGTCGCCCTCACCGTCCTGGACGAGCTTTGGCGGTTACGTGCCGGCAACACCACACCTGGCAACGGCCAGCGGCGAGTCGACTGGGTTGACGTCCTCGCCCGCCGACGGTGGCGCCTGGCATTAACTTGAGAGGCTTATCAGGCCGGCCAACATAGTTTGACCAAAATTGCATAAAAGGCGTTTGGCAGAGGATTAAGACTTATTCATGACTTCAGGAGTCAAGCTTTGGGTTGGAAATGGGGTGATACCGTGCTCCGAACTGAGCACCCGGGCGTACACTTGGGCTGTTACTGTCGTTTCTGTCATAGTAGAACGAGGTTCCTGATTGGGAGGTGGTCTGACGTTTGCCGAGGATTTCCGAAAATCGGACTACTTGTTGCTGTTACCTGTATCTTTCTTCCCTTGACCCGCGAAACCTCTCCGCACGACTCGAAGCGACTGATTTCCGCATGGTGGATAATGCTGACTGACACACGGCCTGGCAGAACGCGGTCGATAATTGGCCTTCTCTGTCGTCCGGCTGCGATATCAGATGCAACCGATCCTTATCAAGCTTGATAGCGGGGACGATCCCACTCTTGACCGAGTAGCTTGCTGAAACCACACTGCTCATCTGCCCCGCCCCTTGGGCACAAGCTTCACGCCTATGGAAGTAAACCAGACTTACTCGACTGCGCTCAGATTCCATGAGCCGTCTCAGACTGTTCCAACCACCAAATATCCGACTGTTTGTTGCCATCGTGGATCAGCGGCTTCTCCACCATCCTGCGAATTGGTCCACAATAGCACGTCCAACTAAGATGACCTCAACATCCCTGTCTTGCCAGAATTGCTGATCGCGTTCCTGTCCCGATAACATCGGTAGGTTGCTCCGCTCTCTTTGCCCCACGAGATGCCCAACCACGTTGCGTGCCGGCGAAGCAGGGATCAGCAAATTCCCATGAAAACTAAACTCAAACCGTATCATACCCTGCTGGATGTCCCATAAGCGCTCTTACTCGCTTATCTCGCGACTCACAGTGGGCGGCCAGACTGCATATCTTTTGACGCTCTTGACGCTCGTTGCTTGCTGCTTGATGGTTTTTATCAAGAGGGAATGAGGAAGAAACTCTGACTGCAACAATTCTTCCTCCTCCGCGAATAGGCGTCTCGTTTTGGTAGATCTGTATGGTATCGATAACCGCGACAGAAATGGGCGGTCGAGACAAGCGAGGTCCTCTTTTATTCCCTGAGAAGCCATCCGGGGATTTCAGAAATCGATCGGCATCTATTTAACCTGCATATGTGCGCATGCTGTCATCATCATATGCCTCCGCCCTCTTTCGCCACAAATTGCAATTGACGAACGAGGCTGTTGATAAACCTTGAGCGAGCTCACATCCGCCGTCTGCTTTCCTTCTCCCACCTCACTACCACAACCCTATCGTCCATGATTTCCGTCCTGCATATGAGCTAGCTGCAAGACATTCAATGCCCCCGGCATAGCATCAATCAACGCATCCATACCTTGTCGCCCCCACCGCTTCCCCCCCATCTCCCACAAAAAACCAACAACAACAAAAACATCCAGCCTCCCAAAATAAACCAGGACTGAAAAAAAAAAAAGTCATGAGCACGCAGCAGCAGCAGCAGCACACGGGCACGGGCGGCCCGCCCTTCTTCTCGCCGGGCGTGGGGTACGCGCTGGTCGTGGGGCTGGGCGCCGCCTTCGCGGTGGGCATGTCGCTGCTGTCGTGGGGGCTGTCGCGCTACATGGCCGAGGTGCAGACGTCCGAGATGTACATGACGGCCAAGCACTCGGTCAAGACGGGCCTGGTCGCCACCGCTGTCGTCAGCTCCTGGACCATCGCGGCGACGCTGTTGAGTAGTACGACTGGTGAGTTTCTTTTTTTTTTTTTTTAGAAAAAAATTGTGGGCTTGGTTTGTTT
>RHKH01000095.1:33268-75335 GCA_009829795.1 Lasiodiplodia gonubiensis
ACCGTCGCCACCGCCGCCCTCGGCACCTACGACATCTACAAAGCCTACATCAACCCATCCGCCACCTCGGCGCAGCTGGTCCGCGTCTCGCACACCATCGTCATCGCCTTCGGCATCCTCGTCGCCGCCATCAGCGTCGCCTTCAACCACGCCGGGTTCAGCGTCAACTACCTCATCACGTCGATCGGCATCTTCGTCGACTCGGCCATCGTGCCCATGGCCTGCACCATCATGTGGCGCAAGCAGAGCCTGGCCGCCGTCGTCGTCGCGCCGCTCTGCTCGACCGTGGCCGCCGCCGTCGCCTGGTTCTGCACCGCGTACACGCACTACGGCGCCGTGACCATCGAGACGACGAGCCAGCCGCTGCCGCTGGTGGCTGGGAATATGTAAGTGTGTTGTTTTGTTTTGCAAAACGATCAGAAGGGGGGTAGAGAGAAGTTGGGGAGAGAGAAAAGGGCGATTGAGCGAAAATAAGCTCGAGAGGCCGCAGGAGTAGTGCAGGGCGGGGGAGTGGGGGGGAGTGCACACTGTTCAATTTTATATTCCTCAGAACCAGTGCTGACGAAAAGCCGCTTTTTTGCAGGATGTCCATATGCGGCCCCATGGTTCTGACGCCGCTGATCACGTTCATCAAGCCGGCCAACTTCGACTGGGAGGTCTTCAAGCAGATCAAGTCGGACGTCGGCACGCTCGAGGAGCTGCAGTCTCAGAGTCGACAACAACACCACGTCGACGATGAACACGACGGCATCGCCGTGGCCGCAACCCCGCAAGTGGCCGTTGCCGAGACCGGTGCAGAGAAGAAAACGGACGATAACGAAGAGGAAGAGAACGAACGCCGACACGACGAGGAGGTGAACGCACGTCTGCTCGTGGCGCGCAAGAAGGCGGCCGTCTGCTGCGTCGCGCTTTGCCTGTGTATCTGCATCCTTTGGCCCATCCCTATGTACGGGTCCAACTATGGTGAGCGTTGCTCTTGTTGCATTAACAGATCAGTCCTCAATCTCAATTCTCCTTCCCATCCACCTCCCACACTCCTTTCGCTTTCCCCTCCCCTCCACAAAACAACATCCATGACTCACTCACCACTAACACCAAACCCAGTCTTCTCCAAGCCCTTCTTCCGCGGCTGGATCGTCGTCGTCTTCCTCTGGGGCTTCTTCGCGGCTATCGCCATCACCTGCTACCCTATTTGGGAGGGCCGAGAATCTATCGCTCGCTTCTTCCGCTACGCGACGGGGCGCAGCGCCAAGCAGGGTCCTATCGAAGGGGTTGTTGTCATGCTAACGCGACACGAGGACGGTGGCGGCAGCAGTGGTAATGACAACAGCCGCAGCAGCAGCACGGCCGCCGCCACCGCCGCCGAGTGCGATGCCAAGACTGGCTGAGAGCAGATGATAAGGTGATTGGGGTTCGATATATGGGTCGATTGAGGGGAAATTATTGGACATGACTTGGTTTGGTGGCTTGCGGACTAAACCTACACTTGGCTGGTCGAACTGGACCCTTTAACCTTGTAGGTTGATATTCTCGTATTGGAAATATATACTTCTTATATCTATATGCTCACTTACTGCTATAATGGTATAGAATAACTTGAAATTCACTTTCGTTGAAGTTTTGCTACGCTTTTAAAAAAGAGTCGGCTTTAGTGGATTCTGGTAAAGAGTCGTGTTTGGACGGCAAAGTGTAGGTTTAGTCCAAAAGCCGCCGAAGAGGTCGTGTTTGGTAATTTCCCCTCTGAAACCATTGATAGGCGTATGCGGTGGTGGCGCGGAAAACTGCACAGTGCATCCGGGTTCAAAAGGGGCAGGCACGAAGGGGAGATAGGTAGAGAGAAAGAGGGTCTTGGTGTTAGTTCTGTGTAAAGAGTCATGAGGCGAATACGGTGAGTAGACTTGGCGGCAGAGGGCAGCCTTGAGGCTCTAGCGGAAGGATAATTTTAGGGGCCCAGTCTATCTGAATCTGGTGGCTGTAGATGTCGAAGAGATGGAGTCAGGGATGTTGCGGCTCAGGCGGGACGTTTGAGGCCCGGCGCCCAGGCACGTGGCGCGGTCGATTTTCTCGGGCTTTTGTTGACTCGTAACGAACGCTTTGCCGCGCGACGAAGCGAGAGGCACGGGGATATCCCGACGGGATGGCGAATGAGGTGGAGAGAAGAGCGAGATTCATGATTCGTAGTAACAATAAATCAGCTGAGAATCTGAATAAGAAAGATTATTCCCGTCTACACCTGCCTCTATCCTGAAGCCCCCCCTAAGGATCTATGCGTTACATTTCATTAGCTTGCGTCATCCAAGATGCTCGTCATCCGTGTCCTGATGCGATATGAGTAGCTCTGGGTCCGGTTCGTCCTCGTCGGTACCGTGATAGTCGGGGCGCGGCTGCCGAAGGGCCGGGGTTTGTTTCGAGCTCGCTACCCCGCCTGCGTCGCCGCCGCTCTGCTGCAGGGTCTGGCTGTTGGCCAAGCTGCTGGGCTGGAATTCGATCTCGACGTCTCCGAGGAGCTTCTCTCGTTCGAGTGTCGGCGAAATTTCTCCTGCCGCTTGCAGCATGGCCTCCAACATGCGGCGCCCCTCGTGCAGCGCGCTGAGCTCGGCGCCGATGCAGGCCACCAGCAGCTTCCACCCCCTCTCCTCTGCCAGCTCCAATTGCGACTCGACGAAGGTTATTGTCTCGTCTAGGTGGGCCACGAGATCCTTGGCCTCGGCTGTGGGGTCGGCGTCGCTGCTCTGATGCCTTGTTGCTTCGGTGATATGCTTCTCAAAATTCGAGATTCTATGCACAACGTCATTCCACATGAGGGCCCCTTGCTCCAAAGCATCGCGTTCCGTTTCAGTCTCCCGCCGCAGCTTCTCTACATTTTCCTGTTCCTGGTCCCAGTGCTCCCTTGCCAAGTTCAAGGTGCGGCGTTTCGGCGGGATCTTGAAGAAAGGCGCCTCGCTGGCTTGTCGATCCCGCGCCGCGGAAGTCCGCAGGAACGCATTGATGTCGGTCTCCAAGATGGAGAGGGAGGCCTTGTATGACGACAGCTTGGACTGCACCGAGTTCTCGATCTCGGAGATATCGGACAGTAGCTTTCGGTGCCGGGCCTTCAGGCCGCGCAGCTTGTCCTCCAGCTCGCGGATCTCGCCCTCCAGGACGTGCGCCTCATCCCTCAGCGCCGCGGTTTGGGCGCCCTCGTCGCACTGCTCTATGGCGCGTATGTGCGCCTCCAGCCCCTCCTTCTGCTCGGCCCAGCCGGCCAGCTTGCGCACGACGGCATCGTTGCCCGCGCGGTTGTGGTCGAGCAGGCGGCCCTCCTCGGTCTTGATGGCGGCCAACTGGCGTATGGCGGAGCGGATCGACTTTCTCACGGCGCGCACGCCAAGCTGCTGCGGCTGGCGGTCGGCCGACAGTCTTGCGCTCTCGGCCAAGCTTCGTACGGTGGGGGTGACGCTGCCGCTGAGATCAGCGTCGGCGGCGGCGGAGCTGGTGGCTGTGCGCAAGGCCTCATCTTGCTGGTAGAGCAGGTCCTGCAAGTCGTCGTGCAGTTGCTTTTCTTGGCGGCGCAGCAGCACCAGGTTGTCGGGCAGGGCACGGTTCTGCTTCAGGCGGGCAGTCGAGGCGTGGATGCTCGCGGTGATGGGCGCGGGCGGGACGACAGGGGGTGGAGGCGAGCCTGCGGACGGAGTTGGAGAGGCGGCCATTTTCGTAGGTGGTTGGCGCCAGAGCGGCAGCTCAAGCTCGGCGGCCGGCTTACTGCTGAGAATAGTCGACGAGGCGGCGGTCCAGGAGCTAAACAGAGACATGGCTGTTAGGCGCAGCTGGAGGCAAAGCCGGGGCGGGTGTGGGGACTGGCGAGATGAATACTCACCTGGCTGGCGGTGGTGGATGCAGCAGAGCTCCAAGCTGGCCACGCGGGCAGCTGTCTTGGGATGCGAGCCTGAGGCGTCGATGATGGCGGATGACCTGGGGAAGCTCCCGTCCCGCCGGAGCTCTGAAGCTCGGGACTGTGACACACTGCCGGCAACCAATCAGCGTTGAGCCCAACGGCGAACACCACGGCGGCTCCACGCTTCAGTTTCGAGTCAAGAAAAAGGCTTGTTCCCACAACCGTGCACTGCGCGACGGCCCAGACCCTGCCTTCGCTTTCCGTCTGCCGTGCCTGCGATTAATGCTACGGACGACAGCCCGCCTGACGACCCGCGCCCTCGACTCGACTCGACTCGACCCTGGAGCCAGCGTGCCGGAAGCCGTCGCGCGCCCGAGTCCGCCTACACGGCGCCAAGCGGTAGTTGCAGACTCCCCACGCGAGCCAAGTTTAGGCGCGCGCGCGACAGTTGCTTGACTCCAGCTCTCCGCCTGGCAATTTCTTCGCATCCTCAAACACGCCTCCGTCCGCGCACGAGCAAGATATAGCACAGCTGCAACTAAGGGACGCTTCTCGCGACACGGCTTTAATGCCTTCCGGGGCTGAAACTCGACCCGACTAACCCCCGCGTCGTTCTCCGCCATCGCCCGTCCGCTTTCCTGTCCTGGCCCTGGCGGGATTTCCCGAACAGTACTTTTTAGCCGCAGAGTGGCCTGATGACTGCCGCGCCAAGCTGTCAACAGCTGCACCCCAATCCTCACGCGCCGCACCCCATGCCGCCCTGTTGCCTCCCGTAATCGCCAAGAACTCCGCCTGCCCCAGCCATGTGTGAGGAATACGTGTTAACCCGCGGCTCATCTCAGATTGCAACCCTTCGCATGCTCGGGCAAATCAGCGCCCACTGCGGCGCGCCTGAACAGATGCCTGCTGTGTTCGCTCACGCCTCTGAGCTCTGCGGGAGGGCCCCAGCAATCCCATCACTTCGGACTTCCTGGCCGGCAATCTGCCAGATTCGATGCAGGTTGTCCGGAAATACCACGTCTGTGTCCTGACTGAACGGACGTCACCTCTACCTGACTTGGCCCGCCGGAAAACCCGATCTCCGTCACTTCAAGGGGCCTGCCGCGCATTGCTTCAGCCCGCATCAGCGCCAAGCCGAGTTGACGAGCCAAGTCAGACCGAAAGGTTGCAATAATCCAGTCAACAGGCGCTTGCCCTGCTTCATTTGACCACAACAGTCGTCGCGGCCGCATCGCCTCTGCCAAGTCCCAAAGCTGCCACGCCCAGTCAAACCAAGATGAAGGCGCCGATACTCCAGGAAGAGGTGGAGGTCTTTCGCTCATCATCGGCCTTTTGTGCTCTACATAAGCCCGGGTTGTAATTTGCCTCCCATCATTACCAAGCCCACGTGTGTACAGCTCTGGCAGCTCCTCAATACAATCTCCAATCTTTAAAAGTCCCCGGCTTCCACTCATTCGGTGGTGTTGAACTCTACTTTCATTCATTCTTGTTCACTTTCTACCAACCGTCCGGGACGTTTCATTGTTGACTGCCAACATGCTTACCAACATCTTTTCCGTTGCCCTGCTGCTTTCCTCGGCCAGCGCAAGCTGCCTTCACGGCACTTCGCTGATGCCTCGCCGCTTGACCAAGCGTGCTGGCGAAGTCGAGGTCAGCAACTTTGGCTACACTGGCCTGACTGGCCCTGCCAACTGGCACAACATTGAAGCCGAGAACGAGTTGTGCAACACTGGATCCAACCAGTCGCCTATCAACATCGGTATGGATCTTCAACGGCCCCCCGCATGCACCCCGGTCTCCATCATCCCCACCACTCTTGATATTACCCTTCTCCACCCGTTTCTCCCCGAACATGACCCACATCCTGATATCATTCTTTCTCTAACACTTGCAACCTTAGACGACACCGTAGCCTTGGCAACCGAGGCCCCAGCCATCGACATCGCCAACGTCGAGGCGGCTGAATTCGAGAACCTTGGCAGCACACTCGAGACGATCGTCAATGGCACGACGACGCTGGGCGGGCAGGCGTTCAACCTGGCGCAGTTCCACCTGCACACGCCATCGGAGCACCGCATCGCCGACGAGTACTTCCCGCTCGAGATGCACATGGTGCACGAGGCGGCCGACGACTCGGGCAAGATTGTGGTGCTCGCCGTCCTCTTCCAGCTCAGCGACGACGGCACCACGGGCACCGACTTGCTCTCGGCCGCCACGGCCCACATCGACGACGTCGTCGAGCCCGGCACCGTGACCGAGACGGCCGCGCTGGACTTCGCGCCGCTCGTCGAGCACCTGACCACCACGCCGCTGCTCAACTACACCGGCAGCTTGACCACGCCGCCGTGCTCCGAGGACGTCACCTTCATCGTCACCCAGCAGCCCATGCCGCTCGACGTCGCCACCTACAACAAGGTCAAGCGCGTCATCAAGTTCAACAGCCGCTTCACCCAGAACTCGCTCGGCGAGGCCAACCTGCTCGACCAGGCTGCGCTCGCCAACATCGCCCAGGAGGCTGTTGCGGAAGCACCTGTCGCGGAGGAGGCTGTTGCAGAAGAACCTGCTGCGGAGAAGGCTGTTGCGGAAGAACCTATCGCGGAGGAGGCTGTCGCGGAAGACGATGCCGCGGAAGAGCCCGTCGCTGAAGAAGCCGCAATGGCGGAGCACGAAACTACCAGTAAGTCATCAGAAGCAGCGACGAACTCGACTGCAGAGGCAGCTGCGAGTGAGGGGGAGCAGACGGTCGCGACGAATGCGGAGCAGCTGTACGCGCTGAGCAGCATGCTGCAGGAGGTTGATTCTGCCATCCATGAGATCATCGGCTGACGTGTTACACGAACGTTATGAAGGGTAAATGTTTTAGGCCTGGAGTATAAAAAATGGGCATTCCTGTTCTTTCCTTTGGTGTACTTTCCTTTCTCTCTGAAGGATGAGAGCAGCCGGCCCGGACGATGCGCGAAGAAGACGAAGACGACTCCGACGCTGGCCGGCGCTGCAATTGTCGCCGCTGGACGATGACGTTGGAGATTTAATTCCTCTACTAGGAGGAAGGAGACTTGGGTGAGGTTGATTGATTTTTAGCATATTTCTGCCCTTTTGGAGAGCACGCAAGTGTAGACGCCTTGCATTGTCTGGCTTTTGTTTTTGGATTGCTTCTATTATCTGCCAGCTATTCTCCAGTTTTCATTCTCATCATTTCACTTTTTTTCCTTCGTAAAACATGTTCAGAGATCCCAAGCAATAAGCACTTTCGAAGATGGAGGGTCATAAAGAGACAGGATCATAAACAGAGACTATTATTGAGAGGTCCGTATTCATCAGGGAGGCGTAGCTTGGTGGCGGTGTGGATGCGGCGGCGGCGGTTATTGTCGATTTTGTGGATACCCTTCATAGAAAACAGCATCATTTATTTTTCAGTCAACTTTCTAGCTATCTTTGAATCTTTCTTTTCTTTTCTTCATTGCCAGTAAATGCCTATTCGCGTCCAGCAATTCCTCGTGACCGTTACATGTCGTCTCCCCGCTCACGCCACCCGTCAAATAAAGGCATACAGCCGAGCTGCCTGAGGCTCTATACGTCTCACAGCATTTCAAATACTGTTCGTGCACACTTGCCGGTGGCGATTACGAGCCATCTTTAGCCATCAATTTTTAGGCGTACCTGCCGCAAAAGCCTTGTCATTCATAAGTGCACACATCTTTAGCGCTGCTCGGAGGGAGCACTTGTCGCTCTCGACACCCACGTTTCCCCCCATTCACTCCCCGCACCCTTCCTCTTTTCCTTTTCGCGTCGGAGAGCTACGGGAGTCACCGCGCAGACGTGCGAATAGGGTTCTTCTCGGCGGTGGTACATACAACGAAGCAAGCAGCACGGATTTGCTGCTGTGCTACCATTGGCATTCTTGATGCTTACTGCGGGGAAAAGAGGCCTCGACTCCGACCCGAAAAAGTAGGCGCGTGCGCCCCACGCGTAGAATGGAAAAAGAAAAAAAAAAAGGATCCGAGGCTGTGGTATTTGTACGACCTGCGGGTATAGCCGTAGTGCTGACCAGACACCAACAAGGCAGGTAGGCGGCGGGGAGTGATTCTCTTCTATGTCTCATCGCCTGGAACAACAGCAAAGAGCGGGTGTGACGTGTGTTGATGTTGTCTCGCTTGCCTTGCAGCGGTAGGGGGGGAGGCTCAAGTGATGGATGGGCTTGAAGGAATCAGCCACATCTACAACCTGACCTTCTTGATGCGACCTCACACCAAGAAGTGACGACCGAACTAAGCAAAAGGCGTGTTACATACGCTGTGCAGGATACATTGAGCGAAAACCTTCCGACGCCATCGGAATGCCCGTGCTTCATTTCCTTGCAGGCATCATCGCTTTTCTATGCGTGTTGGGTGTGCATGCAACACTACCAGGGGTACAAGCCTTGGCGCACGCCGAGAGAAATCGTTACTTGCCTGAACCCTGACATCGATCCTAACCACCATTTCTCCAAAGTTGAAAGACATAAGCAGCCTGAAATCAAGGTGACATTTATTTCAACCAACCTAACCGCCATCACCCCTGTTCTCTGCGGCCTTTTCCTTTCCTTTTTCCTCTCCTCCCTCTCTCCACAAACATGATCCCGCTCAAACATCCAACTCCCACGCCTCCATCCCCACACCAACAACCACCACCGTCCGCCTCTGCACCGCCGCCGCCGCCGCGCCCTTTCTTTCGATCCTCTCGCTCTTCTCCTCCTCCCCCTCCCCCAAGACAACCACATCCGACACATCCGCCACCGCCGTCCCCTCATCCGCCAGCCTCCTAACCCTCACCGCATCCACACCCATACTACCCGGCCCCTCCCCATCCCCCTCCAGCAGAGCGGCGCGCTCGACGACGACCTCCCACACCTTGACGCGCTGGTCGCTACCCGCCGTGACCGCCACCAACCTCTGCTGCCCGCCGTGCTCCACGGCCCCCTCCGCACGCAGCAGCACCGCGCTCGTCACCGTCGCGGCGTGGGCGCGGGGGATGACGAGCGTGGTCGACGTCTTCGTGCTTGCACTTGCACTCGCGCTCGCTGCCTCTTGCGGTGCGGTGGGTAGTAGGGTTAAGGCGACGGCGTTGTCGTCGCCGGCGGTTAGGAGGAGGGAGGTGGCGGGCGAGAGGCGGGCGCAGGCGAGAGCCTTGATGGTGCTTTGGTGGAGGCGGGTGCGGGTGGTGGGGGTGAGCGGGAGAGGGAGGAGGTCGTCGGCGTCGGCGTCGGTGGTGGTGGTGGTGGTGGGGAGGGGCCAGCAGGCGATGTGGCCGTCGGTGCCGGCGGTGAGGAGGAGGGACGGGGAGAGGTGCGTGGCTTGCGTGAGGCAAGAGGTGAGGTACGTCCCTACGCGGAGGAGGGTGAAGGTCTGGGCGGTGGGGGTGGAGGCGTAGGAGTAGGTCTGTGGAGCGGGGGGAGATTGTTAGCGTGGGGGTTTGGACGGATGGGGGGAGGATTGAGGGGGGCGTCGCTTACTCTGATGGTCGAGTCGGAGTATACGAGCGTGACGTGGAATCTGGTGTCGTCTTCTGCTGTTGAGATTGGTTGGGCGGAGAAGCTCATTATTCGTAGGTCGGGCAGTTCATTCTCTGGTGGGCAGACTGCCTCGCACACGATACCCAGACCGATTATCGGGAGTCGGCGTACCCTCCACACGAAGAACTCTTCGTATCCGCCACTGCTGAAGAGATAGTTTCCGTCATTAGACCAAGCTAGGTGCTGTATACCAGTAACGTGTTTCCGCAGAACTCTCACGCATCTGAAGTCGGGGTGTGAGCCATCACGCGCGCCATATTCGAAGATACGGATCGTAGTGTCTTCTGCTCCGGTTGCAACTACGCGTGGGTCGCTCGGGCATGCAGTCGCAGCCTTGATCTCCCGACCGTGACCACCAGATCTGATGATTCGGTGTGACAGGGCGCCAGTAGAATGCAACTTCAGCGTAGAAGCCTGATTCCATACGAAGGTCCCCCCTTCACCTTCTGCGGAAGGACAGAAGCTCCAGATGCGGTGAGCACCTCCGCACTCGACGGAGAAGACCTCCTGCTCCGTGGAAGCGTTGACCACTACGAAGTGCTTGCCACGGAAGCCGTACACGATGAGACAATCCCTGTCGATAAAGCATCCTTCAACATTAGGACCAAAAGGCAAGCTGATTTGGTGAGCAACAACGGCATGCTTGTCCGTGTATATCTCTGTAGCGGCATAATGCCCGTCGCGTCCCGTAGATATCAGGTACCCAAGGTGGTTTGAATCGTGCGTTGATGAGTCGCGTGGTACCCAAGCTAGCGAGGTTACCGTTTCCGGTGCATGAAGCTCAAAAATGGCGCAGGATCGGACGGTATCGACTTCCGACGTCTCTTCAGGGGTAAGGTCTGAGAACTGTGCCACCGAGCCATTTCTGGCGCCTAGAAAGATGATTGTTTGAGCAGAGGTCGGGGTGTAGAGGGCACTTGTGACAATGAACGAGCGCGGCAATTCTAGCGCCTTCTTGCTTCTCAATTGAAGCTCCAAGGTGTTAGCATTCCATGAAAAGAGAAAGCTTTCAGCGACCTTAGCGCTGACAGTTGTGACAATGAGGCTGACGAAATCTGCACCATCTGAGTCGCGAAAATGGGATGCGAAAGCTCCAGAGATTTTCCGACTCAACTGGGCAACGACAGAAGATTGGCGAGTGCCATCCTGGTATGCGTAGATTTTGCCGCTACTGCCAGCCAGAAATGCAAGGGTGCACTCCGGCAAGCCAACTGCAACCGAATAGCCCTTGAGGTCTTCAATCTGGTCCACGACTTCCCATACGAACCCGTCGTAATCTGTGCCCCTGATGATTTTGCCACTATTCGTGGCGGAGATAACCAAGCGATCAGAGACGAATGAGCAGCACCTGTGCGCATCGGTTGTCGGTTGCGGTGAGACTGACTCGAGCGAGTTCAAGGGCCAATGGGTGCTGACGATTGCACTGTCTGCCGCACCAGTGCAAGTCTCGAAGCCTGAAAATCGCGGGGAAATGTCCAGATCCATGGCCCAGATGTTTTTCCCCGAGTGAAAAGCCCGCGTGTCCAGAAGCTTTGTACTTACTTTCAGACGCGTATGTTCGAAGGCCTTGCAGTCAAGGTCCCAAACACGGCTTGTTGCATCTTCACCAAAAGAGACGAAGCGACGGACTTTGTCACTCGTGGAAAATTCAACAAAGCGAATGGCCCATACCCGTGAAGTGTGTCCCCATGCTATGGCAAGGCAGTCTTCTTGGTCTGAGTTAACGTTGGCGCCAAACCCAGTCTCCCGATCCTGCACTAATCCAAGAGCATCGTCGGATGTGGAGAAGTCCCCTCCATCTGGTAATTGGGAGATGTCCCAGATGCGCACTGTCCGGTCATCGCTGCAACTGGCCAACAATTGATGGCGAGCCGTCTGGTCGTCCGAGGCGGAGAAGGGCGGCGAAATCTGAACGCCGAAAACAGAGCCTTCGTGGCCGGTGAAGAAGTGGTGGACGCATGACCGCGGTTTCTCGAGGTCAGTGAAATCGCAGGACCAGACCAAGATCTCGCCGAAGGCGGTCCCGGAGGCGACAAGAACCTTGGCTGCGGAGAGCCAAGAGAGATGGGCCGAGTAGAGGATGCAGCGGGAACTGACGGTAAGGTTGGATACTGTCAAGGTTGGTGAATCGGGGGTACAAGTACTTGGCGAAGAGCTTGTCCAGCAAAGTCGTACGATTTGGTTGTGGGCAGTGACAGCCAAGGTTGCATGGGAAGAAGAGCTTGGGGGTCGGTTAAGCTCATGAAAAGGGTGGGCAAGGTCTAAAACCCAGTCTGAAACCCGAGCGACTGGACCCTGGTTCAGGGCGAATGTACGCGCAACTTCATCATGCGAAAGACGCAAATGCCGGACAAGGTGGCCTCCGTACGCGATTACTGATGAATAATCCGGGTGGGAAGCATCGATGACTACAAGACCATGGATTGTCTGGTTTTTAAAGATTTTCTCCGAGTAGAGACAGTCGGAACCATTTTTGAGGAAGACACGCAAAAATGGACCTTCTGCTGTGAGGATGTATGGGCCTGCAAAGGCAAGCGCCGTCACCGGAGTGCGAGTGCATGCATGCTGTGGCAGTATGAGCACCACCGAGCAGATGAGTGAAAGAAGGGAGGCTCACATGCAGTGGGGCGGACATCTGGATAATTTTAAGAGAGCAGCATGGTGTTGAACGCGAGGAAGAGCGTGCGCCTGGGATCCGCCGGGGTTTAGCCGCACATCATGTGACTTATCGGCCGCCGGCGGCGGGAGTTGCCGGGGCGCCGCGCCCCCGTCCGGATTGTCAGCTCGCGCAGCTGCCGCAACCTTGGCCTCGCATCGTCACTACAAAGAAACATCTTCAATCCTCGCCGCTCCCTCGACCCAACATCAACCTCAGGCCGACGCCCACTGACTCTTGTTCGCCCGGGCCTGTGTCGCGCCATAAACCTCCTGTTTGCGCCACCGCGCAATTGAACCATGGCTTCAAACCGCGACGACCTTGCCGGCTCCGAGTCCGACGACGAGCCTTTCAACTTCGAGCCTGCGGTTGCCTCCGACAACGAAGACGAAGGCCACAGAGGCTCCGATCACGATGACGACGATGAAGTGAGGCCGGGCAGAACGGGCGGCAAGAAGCCCAGCAGACACCAGAGCCCCGACGACGACGAGGGCGGCGCAGCCGAGGACGACGAGGAAGGCGGCGAAGACGAAGAAGGGGGCGACGATGACGACGAAGAGGACGATGAGGAGGAGGAAGACGAGGACGAGGAGGAAGTAGTCGTCAGTCCCACCCCGCGCGCCACCCCGCGCGCTCTAGATGGCATGATTGGGCTTGCTGACAGAATTTTAGGGTCACCAACGCAAACGCCGCAAGCGTGATGCTCGCCTGCAGTTCATCGATGTGGAAGCCGAAGTCGACGAAGAAGACGAAGAAGAGCTCGACGAGGATGACGAACTCCCGGAGGAGACCCACCCTGATGACTTGCTTGACATGCCTGCCGGTGCCGAAAATGACGACCGCCGCCACAGAGAACTCGACAGACAACGGGAGCTCGAAGCTAGCATGGATGCCGAGAAACAGGCTGCTGCGCTGAAGGAGCGCTACGGACGCAACCGTGCATCTGCCGTGAACTCGGAAGTTCTCCCGCAGAGGTTACTCCTCCCGAGCGTCGACGATCCGACGATTTGGGGTGTAGGCTGCAAACCTGGAAAGGAAAGAGAAGTTGTCTTCGACATCATGAAGAGGGTTGAGGACCGAGCGGGCACCCGCGAACCTCTGGAGATTTGCTCCGTTTTCGAGCGGGGCAATGTTGCCTCTGGTTACATCTATGTCGAGGCTCGGAAGCAGGCTGCTGTCATGGCTGCCTGTGAGAACATCTCGTTCTGTTACGTCCGCGGAAAGATGGTGCTGGTCCCTCTCAAGGAAATGCCTGATCTGCTCCGAGTCAAGAAGTCGAAGGAGCTTATTGAAGGCATGTACGTTCGTATCAAAGGCGGTGGACTCTACGCTGGTGATTTGGCTCAGGTCTCCGAGGTCGAGGCAAACGGTAACGAGGTGCAAATTCGCCTGATCCCCCGTTTGGACTACGGACTCCACGACGACCCCAATGCCCTTCCTGACGCCAAGCGGAAGCGACCCGGTACTCTCACCACCCGCCCTCCTCCGAGGCTATTCAGCGAGACCGAAGCAAAGAAGAAGCACCTCAAGTTTCTGTCCCAGGAGAACTCCTTGTCCGGCCATAGGATCTGGATCTACAAGAAGGATCGTTACATTGATGGATTCCTCGAGAAGGTCGTCAAGCTGAACCAACTTCAGACTGAAAATGTCAACCCCCGCCTGGAAGAAGTCACGAGGTTCGCGGCTGGTGGAGAGGATGGAACTGAAAACCTGGATCTCGCAGCTCTTGCAGCGACCCTCAAGCAAGCATCGACTGGTGCCGACTATATGCCAGGCGACATGGTTGAGATCTACCATGGTGAACAAAAGGGCGTGTCCGGTAAAGCAATTGCCGTGCACAACGACATTGTGACGCTTAGGGTTCAAGAAGGCGAGCTGAAGGGTCAGACGGTCGAGGCACCCGTCAAGTCGCTGAGGAAGCTGTTTAAGGAGGGAGATCACGTCAAGGTCGTCGGTGGAAGCAAGTACCACGACGAAGTTGGTATGGTCATTAAGATCAGGGATGACCGTGTCACTCTCCTTACGGACTCCACCAACCAGGAAATCACTGTCTTCAGCCGTGATTTGCGTGTTGCGTCTGACAGCGGTGGCATGCAGAGCGCGTCAAAGTACGACCTGTTTGACCTGGTCCAGCTTGATGCTTCTACGGTTGCCTGCATCATCAAGGTGGATCGCGAATCCCTCCGTGTCCTGGATCAAAACGGCTCTGTTCGCACTCTTCTGCCATCGAACATCTCGAATCGGGTTGACAGGCGCAAAAACGCCGTTGCTACTGACCGGGATGGCTCTGAAATTCGTACCGAGGATACCGTGAAGGAAGCCGGTGGTGAACAGCGTCAAGGCCGTGTTCTCCACATTCACCGCAGCTACCTGTTCGTGCAGAACAAGAATCGGGCGGAGAATGCTGGTGTCTTTGTCGTCCGCTCTGGCAATGTGACCACTGTTGCTGCCAAGAGCGGTAAGGTCAGCAGCGCTGGTCCCGATTTGTCAAAGATGAATCCTCTCCTGCAACGGCAAGACTTGCGGAACGGTCCCAACGGCCCCAACTCTATGGCCCCGCCCAAGACTATGGGTCGTGACAGGATGCTCGGCAAGACCGTCATCGTCCGAAAGGGCGCTTACAAGGGTTTGCTCGGTATCGTAAAGGATACTACAGATCTTGAGGCCCGTGTCGAGCTGCATACCAAGAATAAAACCATCACCGTTCCGAAGGAGACCTTGAGTATCAAGGATCCTATCACTGGAGCAACCATCGGTGCTGGCAGCGGCGGTCGTGGTCGCGGCATGGGTGGTCAAGGCGGTTACGGTGGCTCAACCCCAGGCTCTCGCGTTCCCGGAGGTTGGGGCCAGTCTGGTGGCAGAACCCCCATGGGAGCACAGTCCGGTGGTAGAACGCCTGCTTGGGGAGGCGGTGCCGCTCGCACACCCGCGTGGGCGTCGAACGGCTCGTCCACATCATACGGCGGAGCTGGCGGCCGCACCCCCGCCTGGAACTCCGGCTCAAGCCGCACCCCCGCTTGGGCTGGCAGCAACGACGGCAGCAGAACGGCCTACGGTGGTGACGGTAGTCGCACCGCTTATGGCGGCGGCACCGCTTACGGCGGCAGCACGGCATACGGCGGAAGCACAGCCTACGGTGGCGGCGACTCTGTAAGTTTTCCTCCTCACATCCCCTCCTCCCCCATCCATAAGAGAGCAGCAATGATCTTCTAACACAGCCGCTCTTCGTCCCGGCGCACCCACAGTCCCGCAACTCTACTTGGTCTGCTTCTTCGCGCACCCCCTACGGCGCCGGATCCTCCTCTTCCTCCGCCTGGGGCGGCGGCGGCAACGATGGCGGCAGGACGCCCGCATGGGGCGCCGCCGGCGGCCGCACCCCAGCGTACCAACCCAACAAAGACTCGCAACCCACTCCCGGTTCTTCCTGGGCTCAACCCACGCCCGGCGCCTTCGACGCGCCCACGCCCGGCGGTTTCAGCGCGCCCACGCCTGCGGCCGCCGCCGATCAGCCCACCCCGCGGTACGGTGCAGGTGGTGGTGGTGGCTACGGCGGTTTCGGCGCCACGCCTGCCGCCGCGCCCACGCCTGCGCAGTATCCGGAGACGCCGGGTGGCTACGGTCCGCCTGAGACGCCGGCGGCGGCCGCGGATGATGCGGGGTATGATTGATTGGGGGAAAGAGGCGAGAGAGGGAGGATGAAGGGAGGAGTGTTGGGCAGGGTATTGAAATCCGGTGGATGCATTGGGGCATTTTATATGAAAAGGCGTTACTTTCAAGTTGGTTTTTTTTTTTCTCGTCCACTCAAATCCCGTGGGCATGCGTGTGTATGATATTTATCGAATCGGGCAGTGGTGCTGATGGATGGACTTACCCTCAAGTGAATGAGGAGGGATTGACAAGACAGACGATGGGAAGACGGGTACTCTGGCCGGGGAATATGCAGGAAATGGTATCTTTGGCTCTGGGATGATGCTTTATCGTGTTCTGCTATCAGCGTGATTTTGCTGCCGTCTTATCTTCGTAGTGCAGACGAGCAAAGATTCGGTTTGGCCTCGCATGCTCTGTCAGAGCTCTATCGTCACAGTAAATATCTACCAGAAGATTTGAAACCAATCATAACTTTTTCACAGAAACTCGAGTCCGTGATACTAGCGCATAAAGAAAGCAATAAAACCCAACAGCTATCTACTTCCGCGTCAATGAACGGCGCTCCTTCACCAAAGCTCGCTGCGCGCGAAGAGCTCCGTCTATAAACCCCGCTTTCAACTCCGCTTCCTCACTGTCGTCCAAAACCACCATGGCACTGCCAGCCCGTGCCTCTGCATCTTTCAAACCAGCAACGAACTCGTCCGCCATGGCCCAAACACGGTGTACTCCAAGAACCCAACCCTGGAAGAGGTCGTACACAAACTGCGCAATCGCGGCCGGCGGCGACAGGGTCCCGAGGCCGAAAAGAGCAACTAACCGTCCAACAACGTGGCCGGCAGATTCATCCAACACGACTTCCTGTCCGAGCAGCGACCGGCGGATGCGCCCTAAGCTTATACGCGGTGTCGGGTCGATATCGTCCAGCGCGAGTAAGTCGGCTACGCCGAGATCGCTAGACGTAAGCGTGCGTAGAACGTGGAAGGGGAGGTCGTAGATGATTGACTCCCGCGAGATCTCTCCCCAAATTAGGTACTCCCGAAGGCCTCTGTAGCGCATGCCAGGGACAAGATGTCGTTTCCGGGCTTCGACAACTAGAGGGCCTGCTGGGAAGCCCCTCCCGTCAGCCATGGCTGTGTTGGCGTCAATAATGGACAGGTGGGGATTGAGGCCGTCTTGTTCTGCTTGTCGGGCTTTGTGAATTGCCATGATTAAAGAATCCGTGCACGAAATAAATGGTGAAGACACAGAATGATGCCATAAGTGCCAGGAAACAAAGACTGGCAAGATGCTTCGGTCTGTAGGAGGAGGCTCTAGGCTTTCACCGGGAATGTTGAAAAACCCAGCTTTGAAGTGTGTTGGGGAGTTTGAACCGCCACTCTTATCGTGATACACTCTATATAGTAGAGTTGGCTTACAGGTATCCTTTTCTTCTTGAGACGCTGCAGCTGCATACGCGATCGAAGCTTGTGCAGGGCGGTATGGTGTTGGCGGGTTGTCTAGATCATCTTTCTCCTGATTGGCTGCATTTGAAGCGTCTCCCTGACTTGAAGCGTTCTGAACCGGGGGAGATGCATTTGGAGTAGACGGAATTGCTTCTTCATCCTTAGCTGTTCCTGGGCTCTGCGCAACAATAGTGTCGTCTTCGCTCGGGGATTGGCTAGCCAAAGGCAAACCGTTTGAAGATGCAACCGGGTCATAGTGGCGACTTGAATTTCGTAGGCTAAGCAGTTGGCTTAGAAACCACGTATCCTGCGTGGCAACTCTCTCCGCGGCTTTTTTAAACTTGGGGTTTAGTCTTTTTTCCTCGAGCGGGACTTTTCGTGGCGTCAACTTTACCCGAACGCGTAAAGCAGCTGCTTCGTATCCTTCCCTTTTAAGCAACCACTCATGTTTAGGATCATAGACGGGCCGTTTTCTGAAGATGTATCGCCACGTGCACCATTGCGTTCGTACTTGTAGAGGCCGAAAATAGTCAAGAAGCCCACACTTGAAGTACTCATTTAAGATGTGCGTAATCCCGTCGAAAGCCGTATCCACTCCGACTTCGTAGAACATGTGGATCAAGCAAATTGCTTCGCGTTTCTCAAAAGTCCATTCGTGGGGTTTGTGCTTCTTTGGAAGTTGACTGGCCTGTTGGCGGAAGAAATCGGCGTCTGACGCGGATGCTACCGTTTGTTGAGAACGTAATGGACTAGCCAGACTAGGACGGTCAGGTGTTGAAGAAAAATCGTGTGTACGCTTCCTTGTCTTTCTTAGAGGTGAACTC
The DNA here is from genome assembly GCA_009829795.1 of Lasiodiplodia gonubiensis. Classification (NCBI taxonomy): domain Eukaryota; kingdom Fungi; phylum Ascomycota; class Dothideomycetes; order Botryosphaeriales; family Botryosphaeriaceae; genus Lasiodiplodia; species Lasiodiplodia gonubiensis. The sequence continues at coordinate 51,264 of RHKH01000095.1, forward strand.
AAGTGTCTGCTATTTCTCGGCGGAAGACCTAGCCCTATGTGGAAAGTCTCGAGTAAAAACATCGAATCGCTCTCAAACTCTTCATCTTCAAGCGTAGTAGTGCCTGGATGATTGCAAAACTGTTCCTCAGAGTAAACAATATCTCTGGTACTTCTTCTAGGGGTTTTTTGACTCTTAGCAAATTGTTGAAGCTGCGTGATGGCATCAGCCTCGCAAGACTGAAGCGGTACTTGATCTAATTGCATCTCGTCCTGGTCTGATTCTTCCTTAAACGAAGGTCTGGTAGACTTCGAAAGCGGCACTTGATCTAATTGCATCTCGTCTTCGTTTGACTCTTCCTCGATGGCAAGTTGAGGAAGAGAGGAAGCTAATAGATCGAGAAAGTCGTCCATTGTTGAAGTGTTATGATTTGCTGAGCTCGGAAATGCGCAAGCTGGAGACTCGTGCTTGATATTATGCTCGATGGAGGGAAGCGCACGGTCGGGCGTCCCTAGCTCTGCCGTCATCGAGGTTTCCTTGGCCTGGGGTTCGAAGAAAGAGATAGTACACCCTATAGAGTCGATAGTCTCGGATCTGTCTACCCACCGGGCAGACCCGTCCTTGTTTCGCATGCGCTTAGACATTCTGAGGTTGTCAGGTGCTGATCCTTCCACAACAAGGATAGTCGGGATTGGACAGGGTTTGGCAGACAGGACCAGGCGGTCGAAGTCGACAGTTAAAGCCTCGGGCTTAAATAGGCGAAGAAGCGTAGGCGTGGCGTCTAGCGAAGAGGGCTAGTGAGAAAGCGAATAATCTGGCGAAAGTCAGTGGCGTCCGCAAGGTAATTTGGTAGAGGGTGTAACTGTGGGTGAATGCTCGGTAAAGCTGCCGAAGATATGCCTTTCAGGGTCTAGAAGCTAAAGAGTGGCCTGCTGTCTTGAGATAAAGCAGCTCTGCGTCTAAGGGTTAATCTGCAAGTCGTCGCAAACAAGCAGAACCTGCAAGTAGCTGTAATCTTTGAGTTAGATTATGGTAACCCGTAGGAGTGTTGAAGTGAGAATGGAGCAGTGAGATAAGTCTGGCATGGTAGTTGTATATTTTGATCCATGGTATGCGTGATTATACTCAGCGGGAAGTTTACATACTGAAATGAGAGTCACAATCAGCGCTGCTAAGCAACTGTAGCTAGTGACAATCGATGGTAGTAATGATGGCGAGCTGGTGGCGAGTGACGAGAATATCGATTGCGGTGTAGAGTTGGCGTTAAGAGGTAGAAGGTAGAGGGAAAAGTGCAGCGCCATTGTGATTGGAAAGTGGCTGCCGCCTAGGTGTGGAAAGCGCTGATCCACGTGCTCTGTCGAAGTGGAATGAGATTTTCACATGTAGGTAGGTAGCTGAGAGATTTTAGGAAGGCGCACCTGGCGAAGCGTCAAGCGTAAAGCACGGGCTGCTTGCCCTCGTGACGTAATCCCTAGACCCTTGTATCGAGATCTTAGATAGTGGAAGGCATCTAGTTCTTTCGCAGCTCATTCGTGAATTTCTACGTGATAATCTAAATTGTCCAAACTCTCTACACCCCCTCTACATCCCACATGCCTCTACTGATACCACTAGCAGCGGTGCGAATCCACACCGCATCGCACTGCAAACCACCACAATCTAAGCCTCCTCTCCCTCCCCATCCTTCCACGCATCATCCTCCTCCCCCTCCTCCCCCTCACCACCCAGCACCCTCTTCCTCCTCTCCCACCCCCACGGCGCCGGCACCGGCTTCTCCGTCCGACAAACCCAAAACGCACCCGCCTCGACCGGCGCGCCGACCGCACACACCCACCGATTAACCCGCCACCCCACCGCCGGCACGGCCGCGCCGACCAGCGCATCGCACACGAAGTGATTCGCCGTCGCCAGCACGGTCAACAGCATAGCGGCGGGCCAGAGCGGAGCGAGGACGCGCAGCGGGCGGTGCGGCGCGAAGCGGGCGGTGCAGACGGCGAGGAACAGCGCGGTGCCGAAGTGCAGCGACGGCATGGCGGCGATGGTGAGCTGGAAGCGGTTGTGCGTCCACGCGGAGCCGCTGTCGCCCGAGGGCGGGTGCAGGATGTCGGTGAAGCCGTAGGAAGGAGGGAGGAGGCGCGGCGGGGCGCAGCGGTAGAGGGATAGGATGAGGAAGGCGAGGAGGTTGTTGGCGGCGAGCGTCCGGCGGATGGTGCGGAAGGTTGGGGGTGGGAGGTAGGTGTAGCTGTTGGATTCGGTGTGTAAGAGGGTGTTGGTGGTAGTCCGGGATACTTATGGGTCGGATGGGGAGAGGGCTGGACGTACATGTAGACGAGGAAGATGACGCCCACGGTGATGTGGGAGTAGTAGATCTTGGCGAGGATAGGCATAAGCCATGGCAGATGGTTTAAGATGTACTGTTGAATAGGAAGCTCGATGGCGATGTGGAGGCGCTTCTCAAAAGAGAGAATGGCGAGAGCGTGGGCTTCGGCACGAGCGAAGACGGCTTCATTATTACGGATAATAGTTGCCGTCAGGGCGCGAACGAGTTGGTACACCCTATCTCTATTAGACGAAGATCTATCTGCCTAGAAGACTTACGTACCAGTAGGTAAGATTCCAGTACCAGATCTCTATTAAGAAGGGGAATTTGGCTAGAAATCGTGAGGTTATATTGTTGTGGAAGCGCGTATTGTTGTCCGGAGAAGCGGCGGCTGGTCGTGGGAGCAATGGCGCGTGGACCTCGCTGTCGCTGGCGCAGATAGAGCGGCGTCTGTTAATGAGAGCACCGGCAGTGAAGGCGAGTACTATGGCTGTTCCCAATCGGTCAGCTGGCCAGTGCTGGTGCTACCACACCATACTCAGTGACGGGTGTAACGTACAACCAGGCTCGATCACGTTCTTAAGCGCACTCATGCTGAATGTCTCATTCGAATGTTTTAGAGAATGCTTTAGACAGAAAAGAGTGACCAGAAAGAAAGGGAGATGGAAATGCAGCGGAAAGAGGAAAGATGCATCAGGGGAAAGGAGTACGTCAGTGAACAGATGGCACGAGGCAGACGAGTAAGGGTATCAGCAGACCGCCTGGCAGACGCGCCGCCCGATGGACGGCAAACAGCCCAATCAATCATCATGGCGACAGCATCCCGTCAGCAGGCATCGCCGGAGTCTTCAGCGCTCGTCGGAAGGTCGGCAAAGCCATAGGGCTGCGGGATGCTTAATAGGCTAGTCTACCCCCACTAAGCTCGCCGCCGATGCAAACTTGCTTATACGATGCCCGGATACGGTAGCAGAGCACGTGGGTGCGGTGCATGTATTGCTTGGCTCCATGGCGTCGTCCAGGCAAACGCGTCAAGCAAGCAGAGCGAAATTCCACACCAAACCACGGTCGCAACCGTTCAACACCCATCGGTCCAACACGTGGCTGCCACGCACTGCTCGGTGTTCGTTGCGGCCGTTGGCTGCCGGGAGCGCGGATGGGAAGATCCGAGAGGTCCGACGGAAGCAAAGTGATGCGGGATCCGGAGGCTGGACCGCGGAGAGAGGTGAGGTGGTGCGGAATGATGAGACGACGCAGGGGCCAGCCAGCTCAACCCATGTCGCAACGATTACTGGTCACGGCAATATAATCGAGTCGAACTGTTAGTCGGCCGAGAAGCATGTGCAAATGCTCGGTCTTTTTTGTCGATATCGCCCATGTAATATTTTTCTCCTTATTATTATTTCTACCGTAACGCCGTTTGAGTGGAAACATAAGCTTTTCGTAGCTGCCGTGTATTTCATACGAGCAGACTTCGCACCACGTGCCTCTAGTTTTCACCGGCTTTAAACGAGTCCACCCCGCGTACGATGGCGTAACTGGTTGCCGCCGCTAGTGCCCCCACAAGCAGCGTCTGGAACGCGCTATACCAGCACGTCTTCCTCGGGCAGCTAGTTGCGCTTGCCTTGACGTAACCGAAGATAAGCAGAACAACCACAGTAATGGCAATCGAGGTGAACAGCGCATGGTGGATGTTGTTGAGGAAGAAGTACGGAAGCATCGGCACCAACCCACCTGGGCCCACAGTGTTAGCACCCAATACTCTCAACCGAACTATTCTTAACCGAACCAGCATTACCCAGACTTACCAAGGAAGTAGGACAGACCCATGACCAGTGCCGAAATCCACGCGCGGTTCAGTGCCGGCTTCTCAAGCTTGAGTTCGAAGTCCATCATGAACTAACCTCGAGTCAGCGTGTCCACTTCCATTCTGAATGCAGAGGGGAGAGGAGCTTACCTTAACCCACATCTCCTTGTCTTGCCTCAGCGCCTCGACGACCGGACGAACCGTCTCCCGCGAGATGTTGTACTCGTCGAAGATCTCGTAGATTTCCTCCTCTTCGGCCTCTGGCATCTCTTCCACCTCGCGCCGTTCCCGTGCCTCTTCGACCTGGTACGACTTGCTCTCCGTCACGGCGGCCAGATACGCACCCAGACCCATACTAATAGCACCACTGAAGAGCTCGGCAAGACCGCCTAAGATCACCAACCGAGTAGAACCGATGCTGTGAAATGTCAGTCTTCAATGAATTGAAAAAGAGAAGAAGAAAAAAAAAAAAAGAAGAAGAAGAAGAGAAGGGAAATCAATTTCCGCATCTCGAAAATCAGGAATTTGAAGATTGCAAGAATTGAAGCTCCTGGCAGCCCGCTGTTGCTTAGATATACATATGCCAACAGCGTCTAAAATCTCCGACTACCATGCCACGATCTCATCAAGTTGTGTAAGAAAGAACCTTGGTCGGCACCAGCAACCCGAGCTTGGCGTAACGTGAGGTGAGGGCATGCGACATGGGAAGAATAATAGAAGAAGAGCAGCACTTACGAGGACAAGCCAGCAGTCAGGGCGAAGGGGACAGTCAGGCCATCGGCGAAGCCGATGATGGTGTCGCGTATCACGGCGTTGTTGTCAGAGTGCTTTTCCGGGTGGCGCTGCGACTCAGAGGCGGGGAAGGTGAGGTAGGCGCCCGGCTTTGGAAGGAGAGCCTCACGAGACATGGTGGCGGCGAGTGATGGGATCGTTGGTAAGATGTCAGAGAGGCTCGATGAAGGCGGAAAGAGAAGATCCAGAGCTTTAAGGTCGAAATGTGGGCGGAGATTGGGTCTAAGGAATCCGTTTGTTGACGAGGTAGTACCGGTTGCCTCGGTGGTGTTTCCGCCGGAGGGTAGTAGCACAATGACAATGAATAAAGGACATTAGAAGCGCGAAGCCGGAGGAAGAATGGCGATGAGAGTGAGAGAAGCTTTATGATAAAAGAGAAAAAATGACTGTACTACGCTCGGTCGCGCAACTGCCTCCAAGTTCTGGTGCGCCTGCCCCGATCCTCTCGTCCAATCAAATTCCGTTTATTACACACCAAGTCATCTCAGGCCCCGGTGGTGAGACGCGGTCGCGGCCGGCTGCATCGGACATTGCCAGTCTCGGCCTCGGTCTCTCGCAGGAAGCTTGGATGATTATGCTTCGGCCTCGTCTACGTCCATTTTGGTTGTCGCTGTTCCCGTTATGCGCCTCCTGCACCAGCCACTGCGGCCCATTACTCGGCCGATCTCTTAGCACCGCACCACGGAGGTAACACCACCATAGAGGTATTGGAAAGCAAACGCCTTACTCCATAGAAGGTCGCAGTCATGACTGCGGCACACGGTCGTCTAAAGCTTTGATTGTGCACCCATGTGCGACTTTTCTTACTCTATCTGTATGACCTGAGCCGCTATAATCTCGACAAACTCCCCTGATCACTCCATGTGTAGATCAAGTGGATTCGGACTGATCGACATCAGTGTTTGACATCACAGCAGGCAGCAGGCAGCAGGAAATTTAAGCTTGCCGCCTGCCTTCTGTGTAACACGAGCGATGCTATATTCATGAGTAGGTGCAGCAAACATCTTGGTTTGCAAAACTGTGTAACAATGTCTGGACAAGGGATTTAACTCTCCACACTAGCAAAATCATCTTCCGCACGAGAATGTTGAGAAGCCGAATCCCTTGTTATCCACTGTGACATTGCCTTCCTAATGCGGAAGAGAGTAATAATCGACAATGAAAAGGCCAAGCTCCAGAAACAAAGACAGGAAACCACACCAAACTCTGCGCTGTGCATCTCCACAAATCATCACATCGTCCCTATCAAATGCGAACATGGCAACGAACCAGATAATCGGCTTTCTCGGCCACCTCCGCCCGCCTCGCTCCGCCCTCCCCGCCCTCCTCTTCCTCCCCTTCACCATCCTCACCCGCATCTTCACCACCTACCGCACCCGCTACCTCAACCCAGTCGCCGGCTACCTGGCCGGGCGCTTGGCCTGCGTGGTGGCCGAGTCGTGGCAGCGCGGCGTGGCGGTCGTGTTGGCGTTGGGGGCGGTGGTGCGGGGGTGGCAGCGCGGGAAGAAGGGCGGCGGCGGGCCGACGCTGGGGATGGTGACGGTGTTTGTCTACTGGTGCGTGGTTGCGGGGGTGGTGGTGGAGGATGCTGCGGGGCGGGAGGGGCAGGGGAAGAGGAAGAGGGGGATGGTGGAGGTGGTGGAGGAGGTAGCTAAGGGCGGGATGGCGCAGGCGTATGTGGTGGCGCTGTTGCTGGTCGAGGCGGGGTTGTATTGGAGGGCGAGTGGCCGCTCGGCTCCGTATTTGGTGCGAGGGTTGCCGTTGGACGGTGAGTTTTCTCTGAGGGAGTGGGGTGTGCCCGATTTCGGTTCTATAGCCTGCTGACTATCTTGACAGTACATCGGAATGTCGCTGGCGCTCTGAGTTCTCAAGCGTTTTCTGCGCGAGTGGTTGGCAAAGTTCGCGTCATTACCTATGCTCTAATCAGAGTCGTTCTAGTCGCAGCAAGCATTTGGCTGGTCGTTATTGGTGACGCTGTGCGTAGAGATGGGAAAGCCAGCGCTGGGACAACGTCTCGCTAATCACGAGGCCATGGCTATGGTGGTGACCGGGTTAATCTATAAGGGAAGGAAATTGGAGTGATCCGGGTTCCAAATTCGAGCGACGGCGCTGAGGCCGCCATTCTGTCAGATAGCAAAGGGAGCAAGAGTGTCTAGATGGGCGGGAATTCGTGAGAACACCTGAGCACTCAGCAGCCATGAATTCGAAATGGTGCATTACAATGCTAAGTGCTATTCTCAACACACTTACTTTGCCCTTTCCTTTCCTTTACGCTTGGGCTTCGCGGACTTGGCCTTTTCTTTCTCTTTGATCCACTTCTTCCACTCCTTCGAATTGATGCGGGGAGCATCAAGCATATACTTGTGCTTCTTCTTGACATGCTCACGCAACCGCCAAAGCTTCGCGTACGGTTCAGTATGTCTCTCACAATCGGAATGAGGACATGCCAAACTAGACCCATCCCAAGCCGGCCTGTTGTTTCCATCTTCGTCCTCTTCATCATCCGCCCAGTCGGTGTCATCCGGCGGGAGGTCTGACTCTTCTTCCGAAGACTCTTCTTCAACCCTTGGAGCCTCGACTCGAGGAGGCCTCTGGGCAGAAGGCCCTTCTCCGGCATCTGCTTTCGCAGCGGATTCCTCTGCGACATCTTGACCCGGGTGAACTTCCTCTGCCGGCTCATCCACAGCACCGCGGCTGTCCGCCGTCGGAACCGTGCTGTTCTCGCCGAAAAGCTCTGCACAGCGTCGTGCCGCGCGAGCAATGGCTGCCTCGCTGAAGCCACCGAGCGACGACGCCTTACCGAGGACATCGCGCCAATTTTTCAGCGGCGGTGCTTTCCCGCCACGACGCAGCGGCTGCTTGCGCCGCGTCTCCGGCGCGTCGCTGTCTTCATCTGAGGACATGCTGGTCGAGCGCGGCCGCGCGAGCAGGGCCGCCGTCGAAGCGGACGGGTTGTTCGGAGTCGGTGGTCTCGATGCACGATCGGGCTCGGGCTCGGTGGTTTGCGCTCGGCTTGAAGGATTGCTGCCTGCGGCGGCGGCGCCCGGGAGCTGACCGGCTGCCGCGAGACGCTTCCTCACCATGTAGTACGACTCCCCGGGCAGCCTGTCGTATTTCTTCGGGCGGCCTCGTCCTCGCTTTCTCGCGGAAGCTGACGTCTCCTCGCCTTCGGTGACGTAGGGCGTCGAGTCGGGTCCTGGAGTCTGGCTGGCGGTTCTAGGTGGTCTACCTCGACGGCCCTTGACTTTGGTTTCCCCTTCGCTCGCGGTTTTGGTCTTCTTTCGCCTTTTCGTGCTGCGAGAGCGAGACGCTTCGGTGTCAGTTGCGGTTGTAGTCCCTTTCTGAGATTTTCTACCTCGGCCACGAGATTCGCGTTGGTGGACAGCCATGAGCACATCGTTCAGTTTGCTCACGATGGAGCGAGTGGTCGGCCCGAGCGCTTCATACGCTCTGTCGTCGTCTAGGATGAACTCCCGTCGGGAACCAGTGGGTGTGGCTGCGCGATGCGCACTAGCTCCGCGGTTGGGCCCATGTCCATCAGTATCCATCCGATCTGCCGTCGCGCCGTCTTTTGCTTCATGTGAGCTCCTGCGCGAGGTCGAACGTTCCGCGCCAGCCTCCGGGTCCGTATCACCCGCCCATTCTTTCTTATCCCACCTCTCCCTCGCATTTTTCTGCACCAACCCCACCAGAATCTCCTTCATGTCCCGAATTGGCCTCTGCCGATCATGTCCAGGCCGGCGAAAAGTGAATTCCTCGTCCGGGTCGATCGTCGGCAGTATGGTGAAGCGCTCGTAAGGCCTGGGAACTTGCTCCGGCTCCAGCGGCCAGGCAGTCCACGTTCTCGGAGGCTTCCATTGGCCGTCATCGTCATCGCTTTCGTCGTCGGCGGCCCCAGCCTCCTCGCCCGCGGCCCCAGCCTCCTCGCCCGCGGCCTTCCTGGCAGCTTTTTCAGCGAGAAGGCGGCGCTTCAAGGCATGGGCGTCGTAGAGATGCAGGGCCAGGTCCTCGGCGCGCAGCTTCGCGAGCGACTCGGTGAGGTCGCGCTCCTCCTGGATGTACCGGCGGTAGGTCTGCCATTTGCCTTCAAACCGGGGGCGGTCGCTCTCGCTGTCAGAGGTGGTGTACTCGCTGCCGGACGACTCGTCCTCGTTGGCGGCGACATTCTCTGCCTCGTCCTGGTTATGGTCGCGCTCGATGGACGAGACGGGCTCGTCATCGTCGGTGTGCGGAACGGGCGGCGGGCTGGAGGGTAGAGGCAGGCTCGAGGAGCGGTAGTAGGGCGACGACTCATCGCGGGCATTGGCGGGCGGCAGCGGTCCGCCGAACAAAGACATGTTGGGTGCTCGGGCACATTTTGGCCGACGGCGGCGGCGAAAAGACGATCACCGTGGGGTTGCACGGCAGGGTGGAGCGTGGCGCCTGTCGCAGGTCCCTGAGCTGCGGGTACGTTTCGAAACTCAGCTGTGCAGGGATTCATAAACTTTTTTTCCGCGTTCCGTGATGGGGGAGCTGGGGGTCATAGGGCAACGACGATCGCATCACATGGGGCTATTGATTTGCCGGGTGGGTGCGCAGCGTCGTCATCTCCCGCTCTCGTGCCCCAGCTACGTGGTGCTCAAGGCTCTGGCCTCCGCGCAATACCACTGCTGTCGCATCCTTGAGACGCTCCCGCCCTCCTTCTCCTCCTCCCGCTCCTCCCCCGCCGACCGGAATCCCCCGCCGAGTAATAAAAAAAGCGCCCTACAACGACGAGATATGTGCGCCTGGCGCGTCCGCCCTCCTGCCGCGAACCAGCGGTAGCACTACTCCCCCGACGACATGGCCTCGGCCATCTCCACGCCCCCGAGTGATCCTCGACACTCGACCTCATCGCAGCCCTCACAGTCCTCCTCCGCCACCCTGCACTCCGCCCACGACCCCCACCGCAACGACCATGCCGACACGAGCACCACGAGCAAGAGGCGGAAACTGCTGCAGCGCGTCGACCCCTCCTCTGCCGGCGCGCACCAACACGGCGCCGAGAGCGACAATACAAAGGTGCACGGGCTGCTGGGCGCCGACCTAGCAGAGCGCGACAGGAGTCGGCGCCGCCTACCCCGGCGCGCTGGAGGCTTCCTTCTGGACGCCGCACTGCCTGGTTCCAGCAGCGCGCGTCGTCGCTCCCGGGAAAATCGCGCCGAGGAGACTGAGGTGCGCTCGGGAAGTCGGCACAAGAGCAAAAGCCCCTCGTCTTACGACGGATCCTCCCGCAGAGCCTTTAGCAGGGGGTCGTCCGCCCGAAATCGTCCGCTCAGCGGCGATACAGATCTTGCGCTGCCGTCCGGTAACGGCCATGCGCTCGAGGAATTCGGGGCGAGAACTCCAGAGAACCACAAGGCGCAAACCAGGGCTGGGCTGGGGATCGATGTGGATGGCGCGAACGACTATGGAGAAAATGAGTTGTCGCCAGCAAATGCTGGTATTGACCCGGCGCAGATTATCCACATGGCCCTGAATCTGAGTGAGAGTAGAAGGCGGAATTTGGGACATGGGCAACTGATTGCGCCCTCCATACCTCGTAGTAGAAGAGCAACATCTTCGGGCATGGGGCTTCCGAACACGCCCATGCAAGGAAGCTTCTATGACTACGGGATTGGAGGGAGCCTCAAGCAGCATCTGCAACAACAGCGCCGCGTATCGCGCAACATATCTCCCGGTGGTGGTCGGTTAAGCACACCTGCTTCCCGCCATGTCTCCGTATCAAGCCCCAATGCTGTCTTGGACAACAATCTCGGCCCACAACATAACTATACATTCACAGCAGCAACGCTGTCCCGAGCAGAAAAAGCAAAGACTTATGTGGAACTGGGAGCAGAGTACCGTCGATTATTGCAACATCTTCCGCCGCTGAAGCCAGACAGTGAAGCCAGCTACACCTACAGTGCGTTCAGTTCCCCCGGCAGCCCGAACGTAGAGTTAAGAAAAACCCTTTCACGCACAGGTCCGGATCCCCTTGGTCGACGATACAATCCTCTGCAGTTCATCCGCAATAGGAAACTTCGAGCTCGCGAACGAAGACAACTCCAGCCCGATGTTGTCGATTTTGAAGACGTGGACAGAGTGAAGATGTGGCTTGACAATGTGGAACAAGCAAGATTTCAACAGAACTATCGACAAGAAGACAAAGTTCTTCTGCCTCCGTTCATACCTGACCCCATGTTCCAGAGCAGCCAGGAACAGCCTCAAGATGGCAAAAAGCCTAGCATCTTGTTGGGAAAGCAGAAACGACCCCGTATGGATTGGTTCACCTTACCAACCGAGTTTTTGGCCGATGCAGCGTGGCTTGAGCAAGACAACCACAAGAGTCTGATTGAAGACAGAAATGGCAACAGGATTTTCCCCTCGCCACGTTCAACAAGTGTACTCAATCCTCGTCTGAGCAAAGATCAGACCAGACCTAGCATGGACAGACGACGTGTGAGCACTGCAGGCTCAATGGCTGGCGGTGGCCCGCTCTCGGAGCCTCGTTCCAACTACTCCAGCGAAGCTGAGAGCCACAGAGGCCGTAAGAAGCGTCACTTCCTTCACTCTCACCGAGAAGATAGCCCTGAACGTGGAAAGCGACTTGGCTGGATATCCCGAAACCGCTCAAGCAGCTCTTCGGGTCTCTCGTCAAGTGAGGATGATATGAGTGAAAGGCGAAAGAAGCACGACCGCAGATTGAGCACTCAGGATGAAAATATCGGTCCTCTGGAGCGCCACATGAAGACATTGTTGGAAGATGATGCACGAGCAGAGAGTGGACTATCGCCGATCATGAGCTCTCCAGAGAAGCATTGGGGTGCTAACAAAGCTAGACCATCAGCACCGCAACGGGTGGCGAGCGAGACTGAGAGCGAGGCTGACCCCAGGGCCGGAGCAAAGAGAGCGACTAAGCGTCTGACGCTGATGTCGAGCAATCCTCCCGAATCGCGTCCTTCTATGGACGGCTTGGACTCTTCAGTCCCCAATACCCCCCTCTCGAAGACTTTCAGCTTCAATGCATCCTCGCCAGGAAGTCGCGTAGGGTCACCGGATCGTACCAAGTCGAAGAGATCGAAATTGCCATTCTTCCGTTCCGAAGGGAGTACGAAGGCCCACAAAGTGGAGGCCCTGGACTTTGCCCCTGACCCACCCAGCAGCAAGCAGCTCAGTGGAGAATCTGTCGACCCTGGACGCCTTAGCATTGACCAACCTCGTCGTTCGAATTCGTTGTCCAGGCCTACTTTGTTGAAAAGGCACAAGACGACTGATAGCTTGAGTAGCCTCGCGTCCATCCAAGAGGGCAAGGTAAGCAGAGGTCGGAAGGAAGGGAAGGAGCCAAGTTCGGCTGTTAGCAGGTTCTTCAAGGATGTTGGACGAGAAGGATCAAAAGCAAGAAAGTTTATCTTCAAGAAGGACAAGCCACCGGAAGAGGCAGACGAGGACTCATCTTCTGATGGCGAGATGTCGTCTACGTCAGACACCGAAGATGAGATGTCGAAGAGCGTTGTGAAGCGTAGGCCAAAGCCAATCTCACGGACTGGGACAGATACAGGGCTCTCAGATGCGTCTGACGTGTCGGACCGACGACAAGGCTATGCGCTGCCAACCTTCAAGTCCGCCGCCTCACAGGATCAGAAGCGTGATCCGTCCGTTACCCCATCAGAGACTCGACGTGGACGTACTCGGCCTTCGCGCTTCGATCGTCTGGCTCCGCCACGTCTCGACACCAATGTCAGCCGGTCATCATCTCCCGGCGCCATCCAAGTACAGAAAGTGAGCAATGGTGTTCGAGCCCGTTCCGAAGGTCCTGTCTCTCATTCCCATTCGCGCTCCCCATCCGCCGTCCGTCGTCGCATGAACAAACTTTTGGAACTGCCAGGCGGAGTCGGACGCGCCGGGTTCCCTCCATCCGAACTCTCTCGTCTGCCCGTCGAGCGCAAGTACAGCGACCGATCACCAGCTCGTCCCTCACCACAACGCCACTGGAGCATCACCGACGAGGACACCCAACGCCGCGCTTCCGCAGCCCTTCATCCTTGCGCCGTCTCCATCATGGCCAACAAGCGCACCGACATCGCCCGCATCCAAGCGCTCCTCCTCTGCTCCGGCATCAAAGCCGCCGAGCTCGCCCGCCGCGCCTACACCGTCCCCGACACCCCTTCCCCCTTCCTCCTCCGCGCCGCCGAAACGGCAGCCGAAACCGACGACGACGACATCGACGCCGACGCCTCCAACATCGAAGAGATCCGCAAAAACACGGCCCTCATCCCGACGGTGGCGCGCAAGGAACAGCACGTCCTCGCCGCGCGCATCCTCGCCTCGGACCTCGAGGCCGGCGCCGCGGCGCTGGCGCGCTCGATGGACCGCTTCCGCGCCGACCGCGTCCGCGCGCTGCACCTGCGCTGCGAGCGCCTACGCATCGACCTCGGCGACCGCCTCACGCCGCGCTGCCACGCCTGCGCCGACGACGCCGACGCCTTCACCAGAGAAGTGACCAGCGGCGCCACGCTGGCCGTCAAGGCCGTGGCGGACCGCGTCGACGCGATGAGCCGCGCCCGCAGGAGGCGGATGAGGTGGGTCAGAAGGTTCGGGTGGATGTTGCTCGAGTGGTGCGTTTTGGGCGTCATGTGGTGGGTGTGGTTGGTCGTGGTCGTGGTGCGGACGGGGTTGGGGGCGGTGAGGGGCGTGGGCAAGGGGGTGAGGTGGTTTTTGTGGTTGGAGTGAGTGGATGTGTGAGTGAGTGGATCTGTGAGTGAGTGAAGAGGAGGAGGAGGTGGTGGTGGTGAAAAAAAAAGTATCACTTGTTTGTGTTGGGTTGGAGGTTGCACGTTGGTGGTTGATTGGAGAAGAGAATGACGTATCGGAGTGGATTGTGTGTAGATCTGATACCCCGGCTGTGCGGTAGGCACAGTCGTTTTGTCTTTCATTCGCTTTTTTCCTTTTTGTTTGTCTTTACTTCTCATTCTCTCTCCTCCATCCTTTTTGTTCTGTCAGCTCGTTTTGAAGCGCGGCGTTTTGGGTGGTACGCCTTCTTTTCTTCTTCTTTTTTCCCCTTTCACTATATCTTAACAGCCACTCAATCGTAGTCAGTAGTAGTAAAGTTTGTTCGTCTGGATGGATGGGAATGGGACACCGGTGGACGTCGATAAAAAACTTGGGGAAATGTGGGGGGGCGAATTTGGTAATGGACTGCCGGTTGGCGCGGCGGGTTATATAGTGTTTTTTTTTCGGTCGACTTTTTATATTGGTATTTTTCTTAGTAGGCGGCGTTCGTAGATGGTACATACATACCATTCATTTGGTTGAAGAAAAACGATGGTCTTGCCTTGAGTTGAATTTCTAAGCTGCAGTCTCAACAAGCTCATGCACGGACCAAAACATTATTGGGAAACCCAGTGGGGAATTTCGGATGTAAATAACTACAGCAGCCACGTTGGATGGCTTGGGCAAAGCTTCAGTGTTCCACTTAGCATAGGCGCGAAAAATCATGTACGGTAAAGGCGATTCATAAATGAATGGAAACAGGAAAGTCTGCTCAATTTGGCAACAAAAAATTATGTTCGGAGACAGTCACAACAAGATCCGAGACTGTTTCTGCTCATGTTCTTTCTTTGCCCTCATTCACCTGGCAGTGTTCCCTGCTATTCCCACAGAATAAAGAGTTACAGTCCTCGATCCACCCCAATCCTCTTACTTTTGAAGCGGAGATGGAACTTCGGTTTTGATCTCAAGAGCACGGAGTCCCCCAACCCCAGAAAAGCGGAGAGGGCGCTAAGCTCAACTTTTTTGACGCAGAACACTGTCCTATGATTCCTTTTTGAAAAGCTTGTGGAGTAGCTTTCTGGCCCGATGTCTTCTGCCTTTCTTTGAGTGGTTGCTTGACGCGCTGTTAGTCTCAGCTGCTGTAGATGTCTCTCCAGAAGATGGTTGATCTCTCGAGGGCTGTTGGGGAGCTTGATTCGGTTCATTCTTTTTCTCTTGTGGATTCTGTGTGCCTACTTGCGAAGCAACATCTTGCGTGACGCCTGTCCGTGATGCTTCACTCCACAATTGCGCTGGTTCCGCACTCTTCCCGCCCACTGGATCAGGAATCGGTGAATGATCAGTGGCCGATTTTTCGACTGGAGGCTGCTCATGTTCCTGGCTCAGTTCGCTGGTGGTCTCAGTGTGTGATGAACGAACTTGGCTAGAGCCAAGAGCGCTGTCATCGAAGAGAGGTTCGGAAATATCGGAGGGTCCTGGATCCTCCAAAACACCACTTGCAGGACATCGCCATCTCCATTTCAAGGCGATGTTGTGTGCAAATATCATCGCTCCATGAGAGTGTACAGATACATTGCTCCCGTGAGGTAATAGAGTGCATCCTTTGGGTGGCTGAAGGGGCTGCGTAGGTGAGGCGAGCTGTTCTGCATGACTCGTGTCTGCACAGGAACAGAGTTCGGAGAAGTTGACGCTCTTGCAAAGCTTCGCTCTATCTGACGATTTCGTGGCTTTGATGAGGTCAGAACAGCATGCCGCAAGATAGTACCGTTGCTTCGGTAATTTTGTCCAGCGAGAGCAGAATCTTTCTGCGTGGGCTGGTTCGATGATCTCGCCGAAGCCTTTGGCGAACAGAGTAACTGCTCCGAGTCCACCGATGAAGTCGACCCATCCGTGCCCCATGGCCTCAAATGTAGCGACACTAGGGTAAGACGTTCTCTTGTCGAGGAAACTTTCGAAATCCCACCCGTCGATATGCTTCCGTGCTCTACATTTCATGCTGTAGCCATTCCGATCTGCTGGGTTTTGTTGGTCCACCATTTGCTCCAATACTTTGCAGGTTCTCTGCACGACGTCTTGGAAGCTTGTGTGGATCTCTTTTTTTTCAGTCGTTTCCTTTGGTTCACCATCACCCTCCTGGACAGTCTTCTTCTCGATTTTGATATCATCGAGCTGCACTGGTCGAATTCGATTGGACACGTCGCATAAGACTTCTAGTGCTGCATCTGTGCCGAACTTCTTCTCATCTGAAGCTTCGGGAATCTGATCTGGTTCCAGCAAAACTGTGGATTTGAACGGTCCAGAGCATTTGTGTTTCAGAAGCGTTCGTACAATATGCAATAGTGCAGTTGTTCCGTTGACAAGCCAACCTCTTTTTTCGTTTTCATCCCAAAAGACTACAAAAGTCTCATGGGCCCAAGCAAGTTGGTCCAAGTAACCGGAAAGCTCTACTCGGACGGGCTTGTGAGCTTGGCCCAGTGCAAAACTGAATGCTGCGGATACTTTATATCCACCAGATATGGTGGCTCTGTCCAGTAAGCAGTCTCTACTGGGCCGCGGAAGGTCGGCTGCCTTCAGAGCATAGTTTGCATGTTTGCTTCCTTTGAGTGTTTCGTTTAGTATTTCTCCACATGAAGAGCGTGCGATGAGCTTACCAGCCAACAACTTTGCTTCGGAACACCATCCGACAATATGTCTCTTCGATTCCAATTCAGACTTTCCAACAGCCAAATGCGGTACTGTTACATCCCAGTAAGAGATTCGCGTACGATCCTTCGCATAGAGCAGATGCCAGACCAAGATATCACTTGCCATCATGGTTGGCACTAGCATTGTTGAGAATCCCTTGATGAAAGGTTTTCCGTTGAATTCGGTAACGTAATCCGTGTCGGCCAGCGCCGCCATGACATTCAATGGTATCTCGAGTCCGGTATCGGATGAAGGCCTTCGAGGAATAGGAAACCCTTCTACCAGTACTGGGTTGCGGAACAGATTGTGCCAGCATTGTCCTTTCGCGGGTATAGGCGTTTGATGCAGCTTTGAAGTGCTGAAGTCAACACGGCAGCAAAAGCTGCGGATAGAGTTCGCTTGATTAGTGTCGAGACGAAAATCATGAACAAATGGTGTACATGCTGCGATGCCATCACGGTAGGGTGAAAGACGAAGGGCAGTGCTCAGCCAAGCAATTTGTTGTCCAACCTCGGCCAGAGACGGTCCGGTGCCACAGGTTTGCACAAAGAACTTTTTGCTATTCATCCATCCGGTGATTCTTGTGTTATCGGGTGTTGTGTCTGTTAAAGCAAATCAGTACGTGAAGCAATGAGCAAAGGGAGACCTACATGAGACCTTTTGCCCATTCCCTAAAGCCACGACATCCATGACGACTTTCAAGACCCATTCTCCAGTGGTAGGCCAAGTCTGTTTCAGGTATTGCTCTGTTGTCAAGACCTGTGCATCTTTTGCTGAGCCTGTAACAGTAATGGCTTTCTCGATTGCCTTCGATGGATCCATAGGCTGATTCATTGTGGTCGTCTCCCTAGGAGGCTCAAGAAACCGTTGCTCCTCCAGAAAAATGCACAGGTCCCACGCAATTTCGAATGTCAACTGACGGGTTTCAACAGGTCTGTTTGCGCTGATCTTTCGGGAGAGAAGTAGAGATGAGATGATCGTGTGTCTGATGACATCCATGGTCCCAAGTCCGTCTGATTCCAGCAGTATCTCCTTGTTCAGTTCCGCAAGAAGCCATTGATACGCTGGCGTGCCAGTAACGAAGTCGCGGTATACGCTGTGATCTGGGACTATGCCCTTCTCATCGTCATCGCTATCGCTGTGCTCATCTAGGAACGGCTCATGATAACTGTCCGTTTTGTGACCGTGATCCTCACCGTCTTCGAGACCCGAAGGGATCAGAGGATCATACTGATCGGTATCAGCAAGAGTCTCGAGCCAACTGCTGGTCCTCTCTTCTCGAAGATGTGCTGATATGGTTTCCGAAGCTTGTCCTTGACCATCTTGAACCCGGTCTCCTTGAGGGCCGAAAGACTCTTCGAAATGTGCAGCAATTTTTCTTGACATTTGAACATGTTAGCTCTTAAGTCGGATAGAAGAATAACAAAGCTGTGAATAATGAGAACTCTTACCCTCTGTACTTGTGTGTGAACAGCATTATATCACGATGCATCTTCTCCTCGGCATTCTGACCAAGTTTGAGCGCAAATGCTTTCAAAAGACCAGGGAGTACCTGTTTAACCCTGTCCCTGGAGCGCTGATCAGGATTTCCGGGTCGCAATTTATCCAACAGCTCGTCAGCAAATTCAACGATGAACTCATTGATCTTGGAGTTCGAGACCCCGGAACCTCCTGAATAGTACGTCTTGTCATCTTCGTCAGAGCCGAGCACCGCACCCTTTCCTGCTGAAGAAAACAAGCTTGTGGCGTCTGTCGAGCATCCTCCTGGGGCTGGCGCTGTTCCATAATCTGTATGTTCGCTCGTGATGTTTGTTTCGCTGAGAGTCCCGAGACCGTGCTTGAGTGTATTAACGCGATGCACGGTTGATGAAGTAGATCGAGACTGGAATCCTTGCGCATCTGCCGTCTGGTCTGATCTAATTGATTCCAGTTCGGAGTCTCGAAACGTGCTTGCCTCGGTGCGAGTATTGTCAGACTCTGTTTCGCTGCGCACATACTCCTTTCTCCTCGCGACCGCCCTTGACGACTTTTCCGATGGCTCGATATCATCAGTGCTAAGACTTGCGCTAGCCCTTGCACCTGCTTCAATCAGTAGATTGGCAGTCTGAACGTGTTCTCGCATGACAGCATAAGAGAGAGGGGTAGCATGGACTGTGTTCTTGACATTCATGTCTGCACCATTTGCAAGAAGCATCTTAACGACACTTGTTTGGCCACTATGACAGGCGGCATGCAATGGAGTACCATACACTCCACCATGAAGATTAACATCCGCTCCATTATTCAAGAGAAGGCGCGTCGTCCGCGACAGACCTGCCAACGAGGCATAATACAGCGGCGTCGGTACGTTCTCTTCGAGTATCGGTGTCGTATGTATACTTCTCCAAGGCCGATCCAGGCTGTAGAGTCGGTAGGAATTTTTGAACGCCCGTGGACTGAGTAGGAGGCGCACTGAAAGTGTGCTCACTTTGTCGTCCAACTCCTCAGTGGCGGCGGCGGCGGCAGCAACATGGCTCGTCCAGTATCTTGACGCGTAGCTTGCGAAAGGAAAAGTCTTACGGAGGCTTCGTGGAACATCATCTTCGTCCATTTGGAGTAAATACCCCAAGCAGGTCTCGGCAATATTTGCCCTGGCATTCCCTTCCGTAAAGTACGGCTGGATTTCGTTATCAAGCTGGCCTGAAGTCAAGTACTCTCTGACGCTGAGGTGAACAAACTCGAGCGTTCCAGATGGGCGTTTCTCGATGAGAGGAGTACAATGATCTATGATTTCGCTCATAGATAGCATGGAATGCGATAGGTTTGGTCTTGGCCTATTTTCAGTCAAGTCAAAGGCGTCGACAAGCTCTTCAACTCTCAGAGGCCGCTCCGAGAACGTCAACCACTGAAACAGTCTGAGGATGTCTTTCCTCTGCGTTGAGGGGAGCTCCTCGAAAAACTGCTGATATGTTTCATGCAATGTTGACGGCATGGATTCCAGTTCTCTGTGTAGAGTGTCATACTCATTGATCTTGCCCAGAGCGTCCAAATGTAAATTTGCCAAGAGAAACCTAGAACTAATCAACTTTTGGCTCCTTTTTCGAGATAATAGGTTGTACTCACATTCCATCAGCTTTTGTTGTCAAGGCGGTCACAATCTGTGTCTGAATATCCGGTGTGGCTCGCCACTGGGCGAAGCTGTCGTCGTCTCTCAATCTCGCGTGGACATACTTCCGTATATCAGCTGCAACAAATCCATGTGTGTTGTGAAGGTTGTGGTCCGCATGTATCCAACCCTCCAAAGCTGCACCTGAACTGTCGTGATTGCGGCTCGTGACAAGAATACGACTACTTCCCAGAGCCGAATTCAGACCCTTTACCCAGGAAAGTATATCCCTATGTTCAGCATTTGTTTGGGTTTCGCATTCGTCAAGAGCATCAATAACGATGTAAACCTCATCCGTCTGCTGAATCATATGTGTGAGGGTATCACACAGAGCTTCAATGCTGGGCTGTTCTCTGGGGTCTTCTTGACACCTTGAGAACAACAAGTCCAGGTGGACTCGAGTTCTCTCGCGCACCTTATACAACTGATTGATCAGAGAGCGTAGCATGCCCTCCAAAGATCGTTTTTCTGCATCGGAGAAATCGAAAAAGAAATAGAGGACGGTGTGGGAGGGGTCTAGTTCCAATTTCTGGACAATAGTTGCGCTGAGAACAGTCTTGCCACAGCCAGGAATACCGCTGAGCCAGAGTCTGGAGTCCGTGCTTGATGTCCATCGAGAGAATTCCTCGCTTTCGAAGAACCAAAGAGCCGTACCATCCTGTCGCTGCTGTAAAGCTCGTTTATAATTCGTCGAGGGATCTGGCGCGGAAAGCCATCTTTGAAGCTTTTGCATATACTCCTCAATAGATATTGGAGAGCACCAGATGCTCAAATCAGCCGCCAACAATTGCTCCAAACCAGGCTTGGATACGGTAAGGCCTGCAAGCTTGTCGTTCTCCGCGTCCAGTACCTGAAAAAGATCAGCCACAGTGTACAAAGCAAGCTAAAACGATATGTTACCTGCGTCAGCCTTTCGATGGCCTGATAGCGAGGGAGGGAAGATGCTATGAGCCTCCACTGTGGGTGTGTTCGGATGATGTTGGTGAGTATCCATGAGGATTTCAAAAGGTCAACGACAGTCTGATGGTATTGGGTGGCTTCAAGAAAGTCGGCATGGCATCGCTGTGACTGTGCCTATACTAAATGAGTTAGGTGCTGTCTGCGAGTAGAGGCATGTTTTTGCTGCTTGCCTTGAGCAACCACCACCTGCCAGCTTTAAGCCAGTCATCCACTCCAAAAGAAGCCAAAGGTCGTTTCCCAGATTGAGCACTTTCGAGAAAAGCTTTGCTCAATGATTCAACGGACTTCGCGTCGAGGCCGAGTGTAGTGGTTGTTTTGCCTTCCCCGAGTGTCTGAGTCGTTTCATATTCCTGTTGAAGCCCTCCTGGAGATGCATCTTCGTCTTTTGACTCTGGCGTCTCGATATCCCACCAAGAATATCTGCTAAGAACCTGCAACAGCAAGCTGAGAGTTTTGTTGTAGCTCAAAAGCTGGGCGCAGTGGAGAATTTGTTAGTAGATATTAATTTTGAACATAGAATATGAGGCATACCTTCGCTCTCAGGTCAACAACAGTATCCCACTCCTTGGAAAACGTGGAACTGTCCCATCGGACCCTGAGATTCTGTCTAGTGGTCCCTCCCGTGCCCGTGGCGTGTAGTAACCCGTGTTTTTTTGCGAGACTTTGGACCTCAAGGAGGCTGTCATTGACATTCCACATGATATCAACTACAAAGTCAAAATTCCGATGTATTAGACCGGTCTCTTGGACGTTGTCGTTAAGGAGCCTTATGGTATTCGACAAGGCTCCAAGCTCGTCGCGGATTCCGCGTAACTCCTCAGGTGCATCTTGAAGCACCTCGCACACGTTGTGGTTCAGTTTCGAACAGAGTTCACCGACGGCGATGAAGTCGCCAATTCCGAAGCTAAACGACATGTTGTAATGCTTCGAGGCTGTTGCAAGCCTGAGCGAGAACTTTTGAAAAGAGGCGCGAGGGCGGGGCTGAGAAATGGCGGGTGCTCTGGCCCCCAACTTCTACCAGGCAGCCCTGGGTCGCGTCGAATCATGTGTTGATATAACCAGCGAAAATGGAACAATTAATGCATCTCTTGTCGCACGGCTGCAGCCCGATAATCATACTCACAACCTCCCCACCCAATCCCTGACCTCCGCCCTCAGCCTCGCCATCGCACCCCTCTCCTGCCAAAAATGCGACGCCCCCTCCACCACCACGTCCTCTAACCCCGGACTCCGCGCCCTGGACGCCTCCCTCATCCCCTCCGCCCACTTTCTCAACCGCTTAGCGCTCGTGAACGCGTCTTCCGTGCCGAAAATGGCCAATGTCGGGTACCTCAGAAGCGGATCGGGGCTCTCACTGCTGCCCTCACTTTTACCGTCACCATCGCCACCAGAAGAGAGCCCGAGCCGCCGTCCCGCTGTCGCAAAGAACGACAATCCCGGCACAGTAGGCAAGCCTGGCAATGTCGCCAGCCCAGGCGCGATAGCCAGGGACGTGGGCGGCAGCAGCGGCGATATGAGCAGGTAAGCCGGCTCGCAACGTGGCAGCATCAGTTTCATTTCCGTCCTCCCCTCTTCGTTTCCGCCTTCCTTCGGCCCCTCCCCTTCTTTTTCTCCCGGCGGCGAAGGCGTGTTCGAATGGCTATGCTGATGGTGGTGATGCCTCTCCCACGCCCGTTTCAACTTCTCCGCTCCCTTCCCCACGTCCAGACTCCGCCTCGCCTGGTGCTCCCTACTCTTCCGCCGCTGCGCCTGGCCGTCGCTGCTGCTTCTGCTGCTTTCCTCGCCACCGATGGTTACGGGACTGCTGCGATGTTTTGTGCCCGAGTTCGCCCGCCCGCGCTGTCGTTGTGCCTCAGCGAGCGTCTCCGACGCCAGACGACGCGCTCGGAGCAATATCTCTGACGACGCGGAGCCCGCAGCCGGTGCGGAGGTGGTTGGGTAGAAAGGGGCAAGGAGGGTGGGGAGGGGTGGTAAGCGGGATGCTACAAGGGAGCCGTAGGAGTAGCCGGCGAGGATGAGGTGGATGGAGTCTTCTTCTTGGTCGTTGATGTCCTTGTCTTCATGGTCGTGGTCGTGAGTTTTCCGTTTGTCGTCTGCTGCCGTGCCACTGGATGAAAGGGCGTCGCCGTGATGATCATGGTGTTGCTGCTGGTATAGGCCTTCGTGCAAAGAACGCATGTACTCCACCATCAGCCCGACGAATGAACTGTAATCTTGCACCTCGGGCTTTCCTGTCCAGCTGGTCTTCCCATTCGTGTGGTGATGATGATGTTGATCAGGACCGTGACGGCCAGCATGTGAACCGCTGTTGCTCAGAACGAAGCGCTCCTTTCGTCAGCAACATGTCTCGTAAAGTCCAGCCACCGAATTCCCGGATAGAACACCAAACAAGAAACAAGAACAATCCGTAACCCTGAGTGCGAAGGCAAAAAAACCCAACCAGAAACATGAAAGAGTAGCAACACCACCGCAACCACAACAACCACACTCACTCACCGAAAGCAAAACGTCCCAACCACCCACCCCAGCGCCAGCATCTCGGCGCCCGCATTGCCAACCACCGGATCGTCGTAGCTCCCGCCCAGTGGCGCATACGGATGCGCTATTATCGCCGCCTTCTTCTCCTCCATCCTCTTCATCACCCCACTCCTCACTCCCCTCCTTCCCGTCCCCATCTGACGATCCCCATCATCATTCTCCCCATCCTCATCCCCCTGCCCCTCCCCTTCCACCTTTCCATCACCTGTCGTCATCAAACCCGCCACATAACCCGGCGGATGGTACACGCGGCACTCCAGCTGCACGCCTTCACCGCCACCGCCGGCATTGCTGTCGTTGTGCAGGCTCGGGATGGTGAAGCTGTAGGCCGGTCGCTGCGCGTAGAGCGGCGGTAGCGGTTGTTGATGTGACTGTGGCTGTGGCTGTGGTGGCGCAGCAGTCGCAAGGCGCCTCCCGCTTGCCATGATTGTGGCGCGCGCGCGGGACGTTCGTCGTTGAGGTAATAAGTGAAGGAAGGAAGGGAAAGGCTGGGATGGAGAGATAAGACGACGCTTCTTCTTGCTGGATGAAAGGTCGGAGGTTTGGCGAGGTGACTTGACGTGGGAAATGCGATGGTACGCGGGAGTTGTTGGGGGGGATAAGGGGAATGGCGATGTTGTTGATGATGATGATGATGATGATGATGATGATGATGATGGTTGTGGAAGGTGGTTGCGGAAATGGCAGGTTGCAGGTCGTAGGTCGTCTGGCTAAAAAGGAACACCGACTGACTTGGCAAGGAAATTTCACCTGGCAAAGTGCTGAGGAAAGGGAAAAACGGAAACGGAAGGCAAGCGCGCTCGGTTGTGAAAGCAGCAGGTATCAATCGCTGCGCGGTGTGTCGTCGTCGCTGCTCGGTGTTTCCCCGGTGTTTGTCTGCCGGCCAGCAGTTGCACTGCAAAGCGAAGACTGGGGCAAGGAAATAGAAGGCGTCTTTTCCTCCTCCGGTCGTTGCATTCTTTCTTTCTTTCCTCTCTCTTTCGATCAGACCAAACCCCGTTAAACACCTTCAAATCCGTAAGACAGACAGTGGGTGAAGAAAACTAGATAAGAAAAAAAAAAAAAAAAGGGGGGGGGCGG
>RHKH01000095.1:75476-131801 GCA_009829795.1 Lasiodiplodia gonubiensis
CAAGAGAGAGAGATAAGACGCGAAGCGAACGCGCGCGCGTGACGAGCCCGCGGGCGGGATGGATTGCACGGATGACGTTGGGCGCGCGGCTGATCCGCGCTGCGCGCACGCGCGCCGGACGCGTGCTACTCTAGGTCTCCCTCCCGTGCCGTCCCGTTTTCCCCGCTCGTGAGAAAAAAGGGTATATGGTGACTTGGTGGTACTACATAGAGCCACCACTGATAAGTGCCGTTTCTAACATTCCTAATAACGACAAAGGAAGGAAGTCAAGGGAGGAGGGAAATAGAAGAGTCAGATATCCAATCACATAAATTCTATTTCTCAACGCGTCTCGATCGCACTCATTTCCCAAAAAGAGAACAGCAAAAGCAAAGGGCAGCCCCGCTCTATGTACCAACGCATCCCTTCATGCCTTAGACCACCCTCACATACATACATATTTTCATTCCTCCTTACTCTATTCTCCCAAAATCTAAACACGAAATATCTCACGGCAATGAGTTTACTAAGGCTTTACTACTATCACTACTACTTACTACTACAAAGGGGGGGTAATCGTACCAGTCGGACTGCGCAACACACACATATATATCTCGATTTCCATTTCCATTTCTCATCAATTCCAGTTTTCCCCCGCCGTTCGTCCCCCAAACCCCAACTGGACGCTTCATCTCATCTTCATCTTTCCCACTCCCTCCTTCCTCTCCCACACGCATACGTCCTCTCTCAATCGAGATTTCATATCGTCCACCGTTTCTTGCTTGCTTGCATACCCATAAAAGCGTTCGTGCCCGAGTAAGATGAGAAAGTAAAAAAGGAAAAACAGGAAAAGAAAAAGAAAACCATTCCCAGGATCCAGCCCTTTTCATAACCCTTCCTGCCTGCCCAGCAGTTCGAGAAGAAAAGAAACAGAGAGAGCGAGGAGATTTGTTACGGATATGGAAAGGGAAAGGAAAACGCACACATAAAAAAGGAAAAGGGGCTTTCATCCATCATGAATCCCATGCCCATATAATAGAAAACTCCCGTGACACCATCATTTCCCGCGCGTTCCCCATCTCGAAAATGCTGCAAAGAAGAGAAATTCGAAAGCAAAGACAAAAGAAAAGTCCATCATCGCTCATCCATCCATCATTCTGCAGCAGGCGGTTCTCCCTGTTCCTGCTCCTGGCCCTCGGCCGGCGCAGCGCCGCCTTCCGTCGTACTAACCAACGTCGGCGCAATCCTCCTCTTCTTCGATGCCGGGCCCTTCTCATCCTTCTCGCTTCCTCTCTTCTTCTTTGACTCTTTAGCTGCTGCCGCCGGCGCCACTGCAGGTTCACCTTCTTTCTCCGATTCGCTCTCACGCCGTCCGCTACCAGGTGGAGGGTTGATTCCGCTGACAGAGCTAGCCGCGCTGTGAGTTCCACCTTGCGTGCCGCCGCCAGGCATGGGCGTGTGCGGTGGCGTCCACATGGGAACCTGGCCGACGGGGCCCGAGTTGGCCGCGGCGACGCCGGGCACGGCGCTGATCGACGGCGTCTGTTGGTTGAGGGCGACGTTCGGGTCGGGGCCGGGGGCGAACGACGACTGCGTCGCTACCGACGAGGCGGACATGGAGCGGGCAGGGCTGGCCGGTCGGACGGGAGCGAACGAAGATGGCGAAGCCGGGAAGCCAGAGCCGGAGCTCGAGGGTTTCGGGACAGGTGGGGCAGAAGCCTGCGTCGGCGTGGGGGTCGGCGTGGATTGATTCGACGTCGTCGTGGTGGTGGTGTTGATCGATGCGGGATGGTGCTTCGCCGGCCCGGGATGCACCTGTCCCAGTTCACCTGGAGTAAACGTGAGGCAGGAACAGAAGCCGTCAGAAGATGTCATCAGGAGCGTGCTGCCGTCCGTGGACCTGTTCAAACATTAGCTGAAATCTCGTGACATGTTTTAAAGAGAAATTACCAGGCAAGATCAGTAAACGTAGCGAAGTGAAGGTTGCTGACAATGCACAAAGGCTTCTGTTGTTGCGTGTCGTAAATGTGCACAGCATCCTGCGTAGCCACCGCATAAACCATGCGGTACGGAAGGCTGAATGCCATTGGAGGGCCTGAAGGTAGAGGAGAAGCTGCTGCACCGTTCTCAGAGTCAGGTCTTGGCGATGCTGCCGCCGCACTAGGGGATGGCGAGGGCGCGCTGGTAATGGGCGGGGGATCCATCGAAGAAGACGACCGCGGCGGCTTTGAGGGGATCGCTGGCTCAGGCAAAGCGAGGATTTCCTCCTCGGCGGAAGACGTGTCGATGGTGATTTGCCTTGTGGGAGGAGGGCTATCTCGTAACTGGTAGTACACTGGCGAGCATCGTACGGCAATGGATGGCTTCTTGTGGCCTGGCAAATAGGCAATTGGAGGCTTGTTGAGACCGGCTCGCGTGTAAATGTACACTGTGTTTATGATGTCGTCCGAGGTCTTGGCCGCGTCGGAATTGCCGGGATTCAGCGTCTTGTACTGACCAGCCGGGGTGAAAAGAAGACTGCCGTCCGGGGCGAAAGTGAGGCGCCTGAAAAACGAGGTGAGAGTCTCATTGGCGTATATATTTGCGTTGCGAACAGCCAATCCCGCATGAATGTTGGGTGACGTCGACGGCATCACCGCGGGAAGCGGCATCGAGGACGGAGCCGGAGAGACGGAGCGGCGGGACTGCGAGCCAAAGGAAGAGCGGCGGCTGTGCGAAGTGGGCGGATTCATAGGCAGAGCTAGCGACGCAGGTGTACCCGGCGCAGAGGGAGTTGGGGATCCAATGGCTGGAGCGGAGCCTTCTCCGACGAATGAAGCTCGACTGCTTTGCGATGTAAGGTCTGGAGGGGCAGGGCTGCTATTCGACACGCGACGCGCGGGCAAGTCCATTTTGGTGACCTTGCTATGCTGCGCCAGGGAAAACTGGCCATCCTTCGTCTTCAGCGTGTAGATATGCACGGAGCGGTCCGAAGATTGCGTCGCAACGAATTCATTCAGCGGATCCCAGGCAACGCCCTGGACGTAGTGACTGTGCTCGGCGATCTGGCGCACAATTTGGCCTAGTCGAGGTCAGCAAGCTTCCCGGAGCTGCAGACGCGGTGAGCCTACCATTCTGGGCGTTGTAAATGCGCGCGATATTGTCCATGCTGCCGGTTATGAAAAATGCGCCGTCCGGCGACCAGGCCATGTCGTAAATCTCGGAGCCCAACGACCGGCACATGTGCTTCACCCGCCATGTTTCCTTGTCGTCTAGGCCGTCTTCGCCAAAGGGGCGATGGGTCTGGGTCTCGGAGGGAACCCACAGCAGGACGTTGCCGTCGTCACCGGCGCTACCGAGGAGCTCGCCTGCGGGAAGGCTGTTATCAGAGGGCAGCGAGGAGGGGAGGGAGGAGGATTGGGCGTACCTCGCGGGCACCATCGGACGACATTGACGGCTTGGGTGTGCTTGACGAGGGTGGAGAGGTAGGTGACCTTGCGGTCCTCGCCGGAGCCTTCGACCTTCCAGAGCTACTTTGGGTGTCAGCAAGCTGGGGTAAATACGGGCAGCTGAGGGTGAGGGAAGCTTACCCGGACGTTGTTATCGCCACCAGCAGTGGCCAGACGGCCCTTTCCGTGGGGCTCGAAGTGGGCGGAGTAGATGGCGGCGTTGTCGTCGTGCCAGGCGACGAGCAATGGAGCAGCCTTCATGGTGGCTGAGGGGGCAGCCGGCGCCGCGGCGTGGTGGGATCACGGTGGTGAGGAGCAGTGGTTGGTTTGGTGGTCAATGTGGAGGTGGGCTGGGGCGGCTTTGTCGGGCGTGGGAAGCAAGGAGGCGGGCCGGGATGGGCGGAGGTGGGCGCGCGGATGTTGTAGTGTGGTCTGCAACGGGCTCAGGTGTTTGGAAGAGCAGCAGCTAAGGACCGGGGCCTGCGCCTTTCTGGGCGACCGGGCAGCCTGCACACGCCGGGCCAAGCGCGCATCTGGCACAGGGTGAGCGTGACACAACCAGCTCCGTCCGTCTCGCATGCTTGCGGGCCGCTTCAAAGGGACGCGCAGCGCTTGGCCTAACGCCCGCCTTGCGCTTCCGCGATCGTGATCCTGGAGCCTCCCGCGCCAAAGACGCGCGACGCGCCATCCCAAACGGGCAGCAATAATGAACAGCCTACCGCAGCCGCAAACGCCCGCCCACCGCTGTCAGCCATGCTGCGCTCACTTTATCATTGGCCCCATTGGCCGGAACAACCTCCCCGCAAGTCACGCGTATCAACGGCTCAGCCGACTCCATACATTCCCTGTTTTCTACAAAGCTACCTGCGCCGCCGCATCCAGCCCGATAGCGACCTCTTTCTGTGCCGCCTTCACCGCATGCTCGGTGCCATTGCTACCAGACGACGAACCACCCCCCAGCACGCGAACCCCGCTAATCACGGCCCCCGAATTGTAGCCAAACGTGCCGCTCAGCCCCAGCGTGCGCCCGTCGTACGTGAACTCGATTTCCGACGTCGCCGGCTGCTCGATGGCATCACCCTCATCCAGATACAGCCTGCCGCTCGCCGTGCCATCCAGCCCCGGCGCGATCAGCAGCGTGAAGTTCAGCTTGCGCAGCTCCGTCGTCGTGTTTGCCGACGCGGCGCGCAGCGGTACGATGGTTCCGCCGCGCACGTGCAGCGGGATGGACGTGTAGGGCACGTCGTCGAGCGCGACGACCGAGCCGTTGCCGCGCACCGTGTCGCCCGTCCAGAAGTCGTAGAAGACGTCGTCCGGCAGGTAGATGTCGACGCTCGTGACGTTCTCCTCGGTCACGGGGCTGACGAGCAGCGCGTCGCCGTAGAAGTACTGCAGGTCGACGCCAAACGTGTTGGTGTCTTCCGGGTACAGGTAGAACAGCGGGTTGATGGCCGGCTCGCCCGTCTGCGTCTGCCGGTGGAAGGCCGTGTAGAAGTAGTCGAGCAGCTGGTAGCGCGTGTTGATGGCCGTCTTCGCCGCGTCCGTCACGAGCGGCCAGCGGTAGAACTCCTGCGAGATTGCCCCCTGCTCATTGTGGTTCCTGTAGAACGGCGAGAACGCTCCCAGCATTGCCCACCGTGCGCACAGAGTCTCCGTCGTGTTAGAACCGAACCCGCACACATCGGAACCTACCATTGGAACCTGATAAAGGGTCGCGAATTGGAGTAGCTGTGAGATGGAGAACCTACGCAGGGTTAGCACAAGCTTCTTCCTTTCAATGCGTGGGAGCCTGACCTGTATTGCTCCCATTGGGATAGATTGTCGCCCAGCCAGTGCCCGACATGCCTACCAGCGCCGGCGTAGGTGCTCCGCGTGATGATCAGCGGCCGTCGGCCAGGCCTACGGTTCTCCATGGCGGTCCTGCTGGCACTCGACATCATGGTGCCATACAGATTGTGCGTGTCATACTCCGCCAGGCCGTTGTAGTGAATCACATCCGTGTCGACGGTCTTGTTCGAGAGCGAGCCAGCAAGGTTCTGAATCTGGTACGGCGGGTCCACAAGCTCCCGGCCTGGAAGACCAGACTTTGTCCCGGCCGTCTGGCGCCTGAACAACATTCTGGCAGCAGGGGTAACTCCGTCCGGTTGGAAGTCGGCGGGAAAGCCTGGGATGGCCCGACCGCTGTTGTTTCGGACTGGCGGTGGGTCCGGCGGCTGGTTGTTCGCCTCCGCGTACGCGTCGGGGTCTGAGCAGGGCCAGTTGCAGAAATTGGCCGGTTCGTTCATGTCGATCCAGAGAGCGTCGATGTCCACACCGCTTTCGGCGCTGAAGAAGTTCGCAAACTGTTCGGTCCAGTACGACTGAGTGTTCGGGTGGAACCAGTCTGGGAACACTGTTGGACCAGGCCAGACCACACCGAGGAAGTAAGAGCCGTTGGATTTCTTGAGGAATACGTCTTCTGCCGCGCCGGCATCGTATGCGGGGTTATCAAGATACTTGACAGCCGGATCAACCATGACAATATAGTGTTGCTGATGTGCATGAAGGTGGTCAACCAGCTGGCGCACCTTGTCCAGCGGGAATCGCTCTGGATCAAGTGTGAAGACTTTGCGGAGCTCCATGTAGTCGATGTCAGTCCACATCGTCTCCAACGGAATTTCTGCCAGCGAGTAGTTGGCGATGACCTCGGCAACGTCGTACACATCTTGGTATCCATATCTGCACTGGTGAAAGCCAAAGGCCCAGTATGCCTGCATTGCAGGCAGCCCTACAACCTCAGCATACTGCTTGCTGACATCCTTTGGAGAAGGTCCCGCAAGGAAATAGAAGTCGAAGATTCCACCCAGAGTGTTGATCTCCAGATATTGGCCATCTTCGGCCGTGTTGTTGATCTTGACTTCGATTCCATTGGAGTTGAGCAAAAAGACGCCATGAGTACCTGCAGCTCCCCTGTGGTCGTAATAGACGGGATGCGTGCCGTACAAGTTACTCCCTGGTGGCACGCCGTACGAGTCACGATTCCAAATCGTGTGGGTGTAATTCGTAGTGTTCAAGCGGAACGAGTCACTATGCTCACCCCAACCGTAGATATTGGGGTCATTGGGCAATTTGGTACGCAGCCTCAGGTACTGGGACTCGAAGATCAAAGGTGACTCAGCAGTATCGAAGAGCGTCTCGTTAGTCGCCGTGCGGACGACCGAGAACGAAAAGGGCTCTTCCACCCACTTGAAGCAGATGGCGGCGCTCGAAGCTGGCACAGAACCATTGCTCGCAGTCGGACGCGGGAGGACAGACTCTGGCACTTGGTACACGCTCTCTGCCGCATCGTAGATTTGCACATGGATGCGATTGGCTGCGTTGGATTTTTTCGCGCGTCAGCGGATGTTTCGGATAACCCCTTAGGTTTATGCTGGATGATGCAGATGTGGGGAAGCATTGCGGAAAAGAGAGAGGCGCTTCTCTTGAAATCCGGTGAAGCGGCATATGACAGGCGAGCAGCGTAGGTTTTGAAACGCACGACTGCATAAGCAAGCTTCCCATCACGCGTCTGTGCGACTCGTAGGCGTACATGCTCTCCAACCAATCAAAATGGTGGATGCCCAATGCCTTGCTCGCAGCCCACTTTTGCTGGGGCCAAAAGGCATGTAGGGAAAGGTAAGAAAGGTAAGGTCATCACTTACCGGTCTGGTATTCCACACTAAGCTTGAGATCGGTGAGGTCATCCCCGTAAGCATTGCATGGCGCACCGGCCAGGCTCAAATCAGCCGTAAGGGTGGTGCCCGAGTCGACGACATTCGAGGCCGCGTACCCCGGGCAGGCCGAGCTCTGACGGGCGGAGACGGTGCCTGCAGCGCAGGCGGAGCTCAAAGCAGCAACCAGCCACAGCAGCATGGCCATTGCAAACAAAATGCCAGGGATGGCGGTAGCCGGAAGAGGACTAAGAATGGCGAGGGAAACGAAACGCTGGCCATTGACTTATATACAGCCGTAAAGTCTGGGCATGTCTTGCATACCTTGCCAGGCCGGGGAGGGCCCGGGTGACTTTGGTAGGATTGACTGGGGTCGCCAGGCGCGCGCTGTTTTTCCCCGCACCATCCTCGTCATCCCACGGCGAGGCACGACGCGCCGCTTGGCCCTCCACTCGCACAAGCCGGTTTGCTGAGCTGGCGCTGGGCCAATTGGGCAGGTCGCGGGCCGACATGAGACGGCTCGCACGATCGTCTCCGCTTCTGCCTTTTTCCGCAAGCCGTGATCTGGTGAGGCTCAGAGAGGCGAGGTTTGGCTGGAACTGGCGCGGACTCAATACGCCTTCACCCCGCCTGGCAGCTCTGTGGGGTTACATCCTGCATGTCTCTCTTGCCGCGACCCGTCTCGCTTCGAGGCCTGTTCAGTCCTCCGCCTAGGCCGATGCCGGCGAGGACGGCGGCGAGAGAGGTGCCCTTGAAGATAGTTTCGTACTGCTCCGACTTGAGGCGCTGGTGGTAGGGCTGCCGGGAAACGCGCAGGAAGGCGGCGCCTGTGGCCAATAGCCATGCGCCGAAGAGTAAGTGGTACCGGTATCTAGTCAGTGTGGTCTCAGGCCCCTTGTCGGTCATTTCGTAGGTGAAGTTTGGCTAGAATTAAGGTTGTGACGGAGATGAGTGACAGCCACCCCGGCAACAGAGATCGATGACGCTACCTCGGGAAAACTGCTCCCCGCTCCTCCACTTCAACCCAACCCCGTCTCTACATATTCATATTTTTTCTGCTTCCATTGAAGGTGCTGTATGTGGCTCGAGCTAATTCTCCAGCTGCCAGCAATTTCGCGTGAAGGTGGCGTGTTTGACTCACATACGAAATTCGAATCACCAGCCTGATCGGGACCTCCGTCGACTCCAAGGACAGGTAACCGACATCTCCCGCCGCCTGCGCCGCACTCTATCGTGGAAACCTCCATACTTCAAGCCGTCGTCGCGTATTCTCACATTAACGAGCTGCCGAGCGACTCCTGAAGCTGATTGGCTGAATGTCGGAGCCACGACTAGTAAACTAACGACCTCAGCGCACCGTCCTTTCTCATGTACAGCCATAGTGCGCACTACTTCCTGTTCGAGGCTGCTTCACGCGAGCTTGCACAGTAATTCCGCAATCTCATTGCATTCATCCGCTAGTCTCAACTACCGAGGATCAGATTAGGTACCAAGTCCTCCTGTACTATCCATGAATCCCACCATCGCGGCCATGTCATGCCATTCATACATGATCCCGCGCCATACGCAATCGACAGGTATGAGCAGCTTAGGCAGGGGCCTCGCTCACCATCTCAACAGGGACCTTGCGGGCCTCTTCCTTGACCAACTCACCCTTGACCACCTCACCCAAACCAGTCGGACAGGTGAAGATGTTGACCTTTCCATTGAGCTTGTCCGGAAGGACAAAGCCAGCATCGGCGCACTTCGGGGTGAAGACAATCTTGCGTAGGCCATCGAAGTACTTAGCGAAGGACGTGTCGTCGACAACAAAGTTGCCGAGATGCAAGGTAGTCAAGGGCAGCGTGTTGAGTTCGCCCATGGAGCGCATTGCGGTATTGCGGCCCTTGCTAACCGCAACATAGTCCAGGTACTCTCCATAGCCGTATGCGTGGTGGAGTGAGCCGAAGCCATCACGGCCACTGCGAGTCTTCAGTTACAGACCGGAACTAATAAGATGCAAACACATACCGATACTTGTCAGCTGCAACACGCTTGGTATTGTACTTCCATTCCTCGTCGATAGCAGGGAAACGCTTTCCGCCGTTGTCGCTATCACGAGTGATGGGATCATCGCGCATCTCGAGCTGCAGTTCAGCAAGGCCGGTGTTCTTCCAGACAGTCTCCCAGATGATGGACTGGAAAGACTCGACCATGTTGTACAAGCGGAGGAACGTCAGGTTCTTGAAATTGACCAAATACATGAGGTCGTCGTGCGTGAAGTACTCCGGGTGAGGATCATGTTCGCCGAGGCCCTCGACATCGGGGACGAACAAGTTCAGGCTAAGCTTCTGGATCTTCTCCGGGATGACCGTCCAGATCTCCTTGGAGAAGGGAAGGTCGGTCTCCCACCTAATGTAGTCAACTAGCTCGAAAATGTCAGCCGGGGTTAACTTACTGAAGGGAATTCAGACCATCAATCTTCGCAAGGACCTTCTTGATCAACTCGACGGCAAGCGCCCACTCAAGCTCATGCTTGCGAGGCGTGTCGCTTTGAGCAGCGCTGCTCTGCGAACGAGCACGGGTCAGGTCGCCAGTGCGCATAGGCTCGTCCACGTCGATGTCGACGGCGTTCTCCAGGTCCAGCTTGTTGTACTCCGCTTGCAGGACTTCCATGGTATCGTTGGAGAAGGTCCAGCCTCCAGCGATGACAACCGTCGCCTTGTGGGTAAGAAGCTCAGACTTGTCATTGACTGCGTTGACTTGCTTGGCAAGAAGAGAGAGTGAGCTGGGCGCGTTCTCTTCAGTGGGGCCCCGAGGGCCAGTGTACAAGATCACGCGGTCGAAGACTTGGATCAGCTGGATGTTCTCCATCTTCAGGTTCTCCATCTTCACGACGGCACTCGATGCGGGGCGTTCGAAAGTTGTCCAGGGCCTCAGAGGGTGTCGGTTATGGAACGAAGGGTGTGCGGTGTAGAGGAAGTGGCTGAAGATCTAAACTGCGGATGCTTTTATGTCCCTGGGTGGCATGTGCGTTCGTGCCTTCCTCGTGCAGAAGGAAGCAACGGCGTCTCCTAACACAACAAACAACCTGGTGACGTCAGTGCACGCGGCCCTCACTTATATTCACAGTTTGCACTGTAACACTGGGCGAATCTGCTTGAACGGCGCAGTGTTCATGCTGCTCTTATAATTTCCACCCTCCGCCATAATGCATGACTTGAACTGGAGAGCAACTAACAGAACCCTTGGTATTCTACGGACATCACTTATGCTATCGCTTAGTATCTTAAAAATTGCCTGAAGTATTAATCAAGTCAGCTTTAATAACGCATTCGTGGTGTGTGCTATTTGATATATTCTTTAGTATAATCACCTCGTGGTAGCATTAGCATGACGTAACTTACATTCAATTGCATAACCACATGCTGCTATCGAAGTTTGTAAAACTAACACCTTTTCATTGCATTACAAGCGCAGAAAAAAGGGAAAACGAACGACTTATCATCCATACAATCTCCGCATCCGCAAAAGAAGACAGTCCCAGTCGAACCCGATGATTTACTTCTGGAAATAATCAAGGCAATTATGTATGAAGCTTATAAGATATCAGATGCCCTGTACTATTTTCAATAGAACAACCTCATTCATACACAGTCGCAAAGCTGACATTGCTAATTGACAAGTTTAAGCCCAGGAACTTTCATTATAAATGCAATTTCGACAACTTTAGTAACACTCACAAGACGACTGGAGCTTTATTTTCCAGGCAAACAGAGCCAGCTTAGGTACTGTTGTAGCTTACAATACGAATAAAAAATGAAGTCAAGAGTGAGGTGACGTTGAAGCGAGCGGTGCACAAGCATGTCCGGGCCAAAGCACCGCGAAAATCGTTGCCGCCACGCCGCACTTCCCCGCCAAACGTCCAAGCTTTCCACAGCTTCACGCCGCGACCGCACCCAAGAATAACAACACCAGGACCTACCACTATCCGGACGCAACCATGGAAACAATCGCCGAATCCCCTCCCCCAGCAGGCGCCGAGCCCACGCCGGCCCCCACAACAACGTCACCATCTACCACGACTGTCTCTCCCACGCAAGCAATAACCTACCTGACCCAATTCATCGGCCGCAACCTCCGCGTGCACGTCACCGACAAGCGCATGTTCATCGGGCAGATGAAATGCACCGACAAAGTCAGCCCAGCTCCTCCCTTCCCCCCAAATCACCACCACCACCAATAAAAACTCTAAACGTCTCAAAAAAACAGGACCGCAACATCATCCTCGCCCTGACCCACGAGTACCGGCCGCCCAGCGAGGCCGCCATCCGCGCCGCCATCGCCGCGTCGGGCGACCCGTCGGTGCAGCTGCCGCTGTCGAGCCGCTACGTCGGCCTGGTCGTCGTGCCGGGCCGCTACGTGACGCGGATCGAGTGCGAGGAGAGTCCGTGGGCGCCGGCGCCCGTGGCGTCGTTGACGGCGGCGGTGGCAGGGTGAGAGAGAGAGCTCGTGGAAGGAAGGGAAAAGGGAAAAATAAGAAGTAAAAAGAAACGAATGGGGAGAGGAGGAAGAAGATTGTGGTGATGCAGAGGATGGTAATGCAGCGTGACGATGGTGTTTCGGAATTATGAGCCAAAGGGGAATGAGGAGGACAAGGACAAGGACGAAGACGAGAATGATAGGGTGGTGGTGGTGGTGTTGGCCGCAACATAATTCGTTATTCGGATTGGAGCTGTGTCTCACGTATCGGCTGCGTTCTGGGAGAAACAGCCGCACTAGACGGGAACACTAAGAGAAGGACATGGCACGGGCGTAATATCGGCCTGGACGATGAACCCTTTGGCAATGCTCGGCTGCGGATAACAAGGGCTTGGGGCGAGTGAGGAACAACTCCCCCGGCAGAAAACTGGTTTCCTGCAAGTGGATGAGATACGGCATGGTTACGGCAACAGAAGACACTGTACAGGAGCTTACTTGTACTCAATGCTTCGTTATTTGGGAACAAGTCGGATCCCAACCCACTACAGGGAGACTCGAAGACCAGCCCACAGAATTACCAGCAGTGTGCCTCCGGAACGAAGCTTTCTCGGCCGTCGGGCTCAACCCTGCGTAGCAGAGGTCATTTGAGGGAACCACGTTGATATATTTCCTGAGAACCCACCCACCGGGACGGAAACACGTGGCGCTCTGGAGCGATACCTCGGCCTCAGGCACGAATGCGCTAGTTTCTCAACACAAGAGCTAGAGGACACGATCTGATATCTTGACCCTCCAGCATCCCGTGTCATCCTCGCGGGTACAATTAGCACGGAATTAGCATAGTGATAATCCAAACATGCCCTGAAGCAGCTCAACCACGTAAAATGGCATCAGTACAGTAGACGATAACACCCAGCAAGCATACATCGAAAAATCATCGCTTTCAATTCATGCATAATATACACCATGCCTCCGGAAAAGATGAGTCCGAAGCCTTCTGACTACTTGCGCGAAAAAAGAGCAGTAAAAAGCAAGTAAACATAAAGCGCCCTTGTCTATCACAAAGCTGTAATTTCTCTTCAA
This sequence comes from Lasiodiplodia gonubiensis, assembly GCA_009829795.1. NCBI lineage: Eukaryota > Fungi > Ascomycota > Dothideomycetes > Botryosphaeriales > Botryosphaeriaceae > Lasiodiplodia > Lasiodiplodia gonubiensis. Next base: position 88,117 of record RHKH01000095.1, read on the forward strand.
TTCCCAGGTTTGGTTTGCGCCAGAGTATCCGCCGGGCCTGGCTACCCTCCCCATCTGAAGACCAGTCACCTGCACCGCATCCATCCCGTTTCCGCATTTTCCTCACCCTGACTCCCTTCCACTACAACAACTAATTACGCTCTGCCCATCTGTCAGGAGGATTCTGAGCCTTTCCCCCTCTCCAATGGAAACGAGCTCGTTGAAAACTAGTAATCCACTTGATGCGAAAAAAGAAGATAACCGCTCCCTAACAGCACCCAGTCATGTGATGATGTACAAGGAGAAGGGATCGAGCTCAAACTCTACTCTTCGCCACCGTCGGAGTAGTACTCGAAGTCGCGAGGTGCCGATGCCTCCTCGTCGTCGTCATCTTCATCGACAGCGGTGAGAACGCCAGCTGCCTCAGCAGCACCCGTCACACCAGCGCCGGTGTCGCGTGAGCTGTAGGCGTCCTCCACGCGATCCTGAAGAGAGTGGCCGGGGGCACCGGGCGCAGGAACGGCCGAGGCCTTCTTGACCTTCAGCTCGAGAAGTTCCTTTGCCTCCGAGGGCTTCGTGTCTGTCACGAGGATAACACCTCCAGTAGCCTATAGCTAATTAGCATAGTTTCAAAGTAAGGAATGGAGCGAGCGTCCAACTCACCTTCTTGACAGGCACGTAGCGGTCGCCGGGGAAGCTGATGTACTTCAGCTGCGCCGGCAGAACCCTCGACATGTTCTCGAGCTCGTAGCCAACCTTCTCCTTCTCAACCTTCTTCTTCGAGCCCTCTGCAGACGGAGTGCCCTCCTTCTTCTCCTCCTTCTTTGCATCCTCATCCGTATCCATCTTATCCTCCTCGTTCGAAGCCTTGGGTGTGGCAGGGGTAGGGTCTACATCCATGCTCTCCCGGCGCTGCTGCCTCTCCTTGACCATCTTGCGACGCTTGGCCTGGGCAGTAGTAGACAGGACTGCAGTCTTGATCTTCTCCGGAGCCTCCTCAGTCTTGACTTCCACCTCCGGCGGGTAATCGAACATGCTTGGCCTGGTTGCACTGTAGAACTTGAAGCTGGGGATTTCAAGGTCCTGGTCGACGCCAATGATGGCGGTGGGGGTGAAGCTGAGGGAAAGGAAGTGGGTCAGAGGGAACCAATACCAGTATTGGGTGAAGACGGCCATGCCGACGATGGCAGTCATGTTCAGGTTGCCGGTCTGGGTCTGCAGACCGATAGTGCAGTTGCGACCACCGGCATCGATGATACCAAGGGCGAGGGCAGCACCGAACTTGGCCATAGCGTCCTCGTGGCGATCACCCACAACCTTCTGGAGCGTCTTGCGGATCGTTCCAACCTTGGGGTTCATCGACTCGTTCTGTTGCACCATGATCATTGCGAGGGAAATGAGAGCACCCTGGCGGACGAAGTCGGTGGAGTCCTTCATCATAGGCTCGAGGAGGTCAATGGCCTCGTGAAGACCAGTTCCAGCGCAGGCAATACCAAGGGCCATGGTCGCGCCGTACCGCACGTGAGGGTTGTAGGACTCAGCAAGGAGCTCGACCATGCGAGGAACAGCACCCGGCTTCCTGAAAAGGACGAATCCAAGACTCATCACGGCGACTCTGCGAACATCATCGCTAACGTCACTGACAGCAACGTGAAGCAACTTGCGAACGGCCTTGTTGCTGCTGGTACCGCAGTAGGCGAGGGCAATGGTCATGATACCACCATACCTCAGAGTCGGGTCGGGATCCTCGAGGAGACCGTTGATGAGCTCATCGGCAGCTTCCTGGCGGCCGTACATGATAAGAGCCATACCCATGGCCAGACCGCGCACGATCTTCTCGTGCTGAGTGTCGTGGGCGTATTGGATCATGTCCTCCAGCGCCTTGATGTTACCGGTGCCGAGCATGACAAGACCCATGGCAAGGCCGACGGCCTCACCGTTGATAGCAGAGTCGGTGTACAGTACAGTCTTGAGGGACTCGTAGATGTCGTCGTTACCGGTAGCCATGCCCGCAACTCCCAGACCGAGAGCGCCACCGTGCTGCACAACTTCCTCCGAGGCCTTCCTGAACTGGGTCGAAAGGTACTCAAGCACATCGGTGCCGTGGTTGCTGTAGATCAGACCAAGGGCGTAGAGGGAACCACCCTGGCTGTACGACGAGCCAGAGACGTTGTTATCCTTGGGAAGATAAGGGTCCAGCAGCCTCTGGCCTTGAGTGATGTTTCCACGGTGGATGACACCCAGCGCCGCGGTGGCTGTGAACTTGGACCAGTTGACAGCCTTCTGGAGCCAGTCAAGGTTGTCCCGGAAGAAACCATCGTTGGTAGTGCCAGAGTTCATGAAGGCATTGGCGAAAGTGACGGCGGTGTGGAAGATGGAATTCCGAGCCTCGAGGCTGTCACGAATCTTGTTCAGGACGTTGCGATCAGCATGGTTGTTCCTGTAGAGGAACTCCAGGTTGAGGTCGATCGTCTTGGTGCCCTTCAGAATGTGGCGGATGGACGAGAAAGCCTTCTTCTGCTCCTCGGTGGCAGGGTTCGACTTTGTCCTCGAGGGAATGGTTGCGGTGTGAGTGCTCTCTGCATTCGCCAGCAATCCGTCCGTTTCCCTAGTTCCATCGCCAGACTCAGTCTGCATAGCATCCCCGTTGGCCGACGATTGTCCACCAGCCTCATCCTTCTTCTCTTCCGTCTCGGGAAGCTCCTCCATCACTTTGGAGAGGAACTCTTGTGTGCTGTTGTCGTAGAGGTCGAAAGAAATTTGGTACGCAACAGCCAGAGAGTGAGCATCTCCGCGCTCAACGAGGTGGCGAAGCATGTTGGAGGCCATCGAGTGCTGGTTGAGGTACACCACGCACTTTGCGATGGAGAAGTAGTCTGGGTTCGGGAGCTCGTTGAGGAGGTCGAGAATCAATCTCAGGATCTGATACAAGTCAGTATACTTGCGCAAACATATTCCGATATCCACATACCTCGTTCCTGAGACCGCGCTCCTGAACAACGTTCATGCAGATGTCCAGAATGTACTCCATGAGCTCCTCGCTCTTGCCAGCAGCGCCACTGGCAGCCTTCTTGCCCTGCTTCTTCTCGTCCTGGCTCGCCCTCAGGATAGTCTCGCGCAGAACGTCGAGGTTCCGGGCCTCCACGGCAATGCCGACGACCTGCTGATATGCGCCAGCCTGGTAGCAGCTCTCGAACAACCTCCGAATCACCGCCTGCAGGTTCTTCTGCACCGGCCTTGGCAGAGCCAAAGGAGACGGGTGTGAGCCAGGAGTGCCGGCATTGCCACCGCCGGGGACCGAGGGATCGAAGGTGGTGGAATCGTCGCGGGAGAGCAGAGACTTGGAGGGAAGCGTGGTTTGTGAGAAAGGCGTCGTCGGAGAGGTCAGGCTTGCGGCGGTGTTTGCGCTGCCATTTGCGTTCGCGGGGAAGGCAGTCGTAAGCTGGGGCGGAGGCTGGTTTGCGGTGCTTGCGGGCGCCGGAGGGTTGTGCAGGGCGGACAGAGCGATGTAGGTGTCGATACACTTGGCTAAACGCATTGGCCGGTCAGCATAGCTCGCGAAACGCGGATGGTGCAGGCTGAGACTCACTAACTATCGTGTCCTCAAACTCTCCGGGGTGATCTATGCTGAACAGCTTTCCTGCCCCCAGCGCGAACACCATGCTCTCATTGTACTCTTGTAGCTGGTAGTAGACCTTGGCTGCCACCAGAGCAGCAAGCTCTCTCTCCGGGAACGACTCATCTTCGTACAGAGCTTCTCTGTGCGGACGGGCGTGTTAGCATGATGATGCAAGGTTTAACGGCGCGCTAGGCTAGGCCGGCATGGTGGCGGCTAGCAGAGCTCGCAGCTGCCGCACAGCTGAGCTCCATCGCCCAGAGCTGTTGGGGTGCAACAGGAGGTCGGTGGGAAACTCACATCTGACCGACGGAGCCTGCAACCTCGGGCCACAGTAGATCGATCTCGTCGTTTAACCGGTGGAGGGCGAACGACCTGAGGTCGTTGTCTGGCTCAGACAGGAAGCCGACGAGGCCGGCAGCGGAGGTCAAGCCTCCCATGATGGACTGGTCAGAGGGTCTGGTCGGAGTCGGCTTGTTAGGATGGGAGGCGGCGGTCATGGTGGTATGGATGGGGGATGGGAGGTGGTGAGGCCGGGTTGACGTTGTTGATGATGATGATGGGGAGCTTCAGCGTCGGTGCAGCTCACAAGCCCCAAAGCCAAGACTCGGTCGTCCGCCGGCCATACAGGTTGCCGCTTACGCGCAGCCTCAGGAACCACTCCCCGGCCGCCGCATTGCCAGTCGCACTCGCGCTCGCCGGCATTGCGCGCGTACACGCCCACTGAGCATCTCTGATTTTTTGCGCATCTCGTCACCCGCTCCGCATCGTGCGCGGCCGACGCCAAGGAGCGCTCACCAGCCTCACCCGGCAGCGACTTGGCGGCGACGCGCGCAAGGGCATGTGAGCCGCCTGCATTCACAACCACCACTTGTGCAAGCCCTCGGACACGAGTCTCTGGCATCTGCGCTCGCGCCGCGGCAGAGCAGCTGCGTGTTGCGCCCACGAACCCGCAACCTTCGCCACGTTTTGTCTGCTGGTGAGCGCGCTGGTCCCGCGTTCAAAGAGTCGGACCAGCACCACCTCCCGCGCGCCCATCGCCGCATCTCCACCGACTCAGCCGCATATCCCACCGCCGACACGAAGCGCCGACGCGCATCCAGCCATCCACCACCATGGACCTCCGCGGCATGCTCAACGACGATGGAAACCTTCCACCCGCGACCCCAAAGACGGGCCGACAAGCTTCGGTCGCGTCCATTATCTCGCCTACACCACCATCCACTGCTGCCTCACACACGTCCAAGCCATCACCCGTACCCCAGACGTCGCCCGCACCACGTCCCAGGACCATGTCTGTCGCTTCCTCTCATCAATCCCGCGAGATACCTCCTTGGGCTCGCCGTTTCGATTGGAACGCGCTACAGCGTGGAGAGATCAGGCAAGCGCACATACCCGAGCGCCCGCCTCCCCCGCCACAACAGCAACAGCAGCAGCCGCCCCAGCATCAGCCACCGCCTGCGCAAGTTGCGCCCAGACAGCCGCCTGCTCCTCCTCCCACAGGGGTTTCTAGCAGCGGTCTGGAACCAAGTCTCACCAATGTTCAACCCTACGATGAGGTCGTGCGCCGCGTCTGCGACTTTCTATGGCAATACGTGGTCGACCGCGAGGATTTGCATGGAGGTGTGCCCGAGGGTGCTCACCCTGGCATCAAACTTGAGATCGAAGGGAAATTGGGCACGCTGCTGGACAAGAATACTAGCGATCGAGTCACGCTACCAATCCTCACCCAAGCCGTCTCCGGCTATCCATCCAGCAAGCTTCAGTTTGAGAGCCGCATGAACGAGGTATGTTCACCGTTGGCCTGTGACTTTGCATCACTAACGTTCTACAGCAACAACACAAGACATTGAACGAATTCCTCAACAAGACCGTCGGCGAGAGCCTCAGGACTGACCGGCCGAAGATCCATTACAAGCATCTGCGCGAAACGGACCAGTTCTACACGGCTGATGACAGCACTCTGCAATCTCTGCCGCCAGCCGTGCGCCCATACCTCTATGGCCAAGCCCGCATGCGCAAACCCCGCGTACGAGTTACGAGAGATACGAATACGAAGGAAATCAAGGCGCAAATCGTGAAGGTCCGCGTCGGTGATCTCGACATCATATCACCCAGCGAGGCCTTCGACTGCCGCATCAGCGTAAACATTGAAATCCAGCTGGATGAGGATGTTTCGGTGTTCGAGCCGTCGGACGAGCCTGGCCGCATGAAGGATCGTGTGAGCTATCAGCATCTGCACACGCAGGTTGACTTGACCCAAGTCAGAAAGGCCAATGACCCTCACCAGAAAGTTCATGAACTGGAGGTCGAATTGATGGCCGACAAGCTCATCGAGCAGGGTTTATGGACCAAGCAAGGACGCACAGATGCGTGCTATGAGGAGATGGTCAAAACGTTCGTCAACAACATCAGAATTCTTTCTAGGGAAGCCACTCTTATGTAAGACGATCTAAAATACTCATGCGATTTTATCTAAACAGCCTACACTGATTGGACCCAGGACCCTGTTGTTGCGCAACACTCAGCGTTGAGCCTTCGCGGCCGACGTTGTCTGAGTGGAGTGCATTATGGAATGGCAGGAAGGAACAGAGAGAGCATAAAGGAGTCAAAAGGCGTTCTGGAATTACTAAAATCATATCAAGATACCCCCGCGGCTGCATTCAGGGAATTTCCCCTAAGCTCATTAGGGGCTACAATGTATAATAGATTCGTAGCAGCAGAGCCGTTACACAAGTTTAGGGCAAGCAATGTTGTGATCTATAATCGGGTATCATCTACTTGTAGGTCGTGTCATCGTACAGCACTTCCATCCACAACTCCCTTCGAACTGTCCCTTCGTCGAGTAATCCTCGTCTAGGAGCCCCTTCATCGAGCGTACCCATTCCATCAAGCCTTTTTACCCCTGCGCGGTCGAGTGCTCATTGTCGGCTTCCTCACAGTCTTGCTCACCCTTATCTTCTTCGACAAAGTCCTTCTCTGCTTCATTCTTTGTCCCTTCTTGATCCCCCCACCGGTCTTCTTTGTCGCCTTCCCACCGCTCGTGCCCTTCACTCTACTCCTCTTGGGTGAGCCACCCGCACTCCCGCCGCCGCCACCACCACCATTCACCCCAACACCAGCGTTCCTCAACGACAACCTCCTCCGCCCCTTGACCTCCCCCTCCCCACCCCCCTGCCACGCCCTCACGACCTCATCCACCTCATCCGCAATCCTCCTGCGCGCCTCGTCCTTCCCCAACCCCTCCTTCCGCATCAGCCGGTCGTAGTCGGTGCACTTGTGCCTGACGTGCGCGCGCAGGCCCAGCGTCACCTTCTCGTCGAGCGCGACGTCGCCGGCGCGGCCGACGCGCCCGCTGTGCTTGGTGAAGGTGTGGGCGACGATGCCGTCGACGGCGTCGGCCGGCGTCGCCGGGAAGAGGCGGAGCAGCGTGCTGCGCGCGTCGGCCAGCAGCCGCGCGTCCCGCGCCGCCGTCGCGGCCAGGCGGTCGGCTTTGGTCGCGGCGTCGGCTTCGAGGACGGTGCTGTGGACGTGCCGGGGCACGCGGAGGCCGAGACGGCGCTTTTTGTCGTCCTAGGGTTTGGGACAGGTGTCAGGGAAGGTGGATGGGAGAGCGGGTCTTGTTGGGCGAGCATGGGACGAAGGGAATCGGGAAGAGAAAAGAAAGGTAGTGGGTGTGTGAGGGGAGGGATGAGTGAGCGGGTGGAGGGGAATTCAATCTTACCAGGACAACGAACACGTCCTTTCCCATCTCTTTGGTCAGTTGACTGCAGTGCCGCGTGATGTACGCGTTGCCCTTTTCCACGAAGACATAGTCTGGGAGGACAGGGACACGCTGGTGGACATCGTGTTCTTGACCGTATCGAGTTGCCATAAGGAAAAAGAAAGGTGCTCTGTATTGAAAGACAAACGGTGGGCGAGCTTTGCGTTTAAAAGGGTTTCCCGGGAGAATTCTGAGAGCCATGGTAAGAATTTGTAGATGTCAAAAGGGTCAGAGAAGAGAGAGCACACTTACATTCACTGGTTTGGAGGAGAATTCGGCGTTGGGTAGTGTCGTGTTGTTTCGGTAGGTGAGAAAAGTGCTGTTCCCGGTGGTAGTTCAGTTGCCTTTGTTAACGATGACAAAGCTCGCTGGTACAACGTAGCACAGATTTCGTTTGCGTGTTTAAATGTGAAGAAAGCTTGACTAAACAGCGGATAGCGACATGACTGGTGAGGAACTTAATGCATGTCGTTGCAACTGGTCATCTCACACCTTCTTCCGTCGAACCAAGCTCTTTCTAGGCTTCGCAAGGCTGATCAGGCTGACAGATGCGTGGTTGAGATCTTGCTGTGGTGATTTCGCTCGGATGGGATGACTGGTTTGCGACACGTGTGTGTTGTTTGGCCAGTGAAATTGGAAGGCGCGTTGGAAGAGCAACCGCATGCCTCGTGTGCTGTGTGCTGTACAAAGTGATAGCCGCAGCCTCACCTTGAGTTTGCGGCAAAACCGGCCATGACAAGTTCAAACGCCAAACTACCCCCGAAGTTTTCCCACCACCCCAACGATGTTTCAACACCGAACCTTAGCCAAGGTCTTCAGGGCCTCAACACCACAACATCATCACAACAATATTGAATTCAACTGCTTTCGAACTCCACTTGCCCGATGAGACGCAACGCGCGGCGCGTGATAGCGTCGCTTGGAGGCTTTTATACAATTCAATAGTGCCGGGAAAGGGAGCCGACATGCCGGGATGGCACGACGGCACTGATGTCAGAGATCCCGGACATTGAAACGGCTCATCTATTTCCGTCCACACCTTGCCCCATGCCCCCTAAATGAAAGCTTCGCCTACTTGACGCTCCAATAGCGTACCTCGATGCCTCTTCCCGAACTCTTCTGTTGATACAGCATTGAAACGGCAGCCCCACATTTCCCAGCGAAGTTTCATTTCCATCGAGAGATCTTCGTTCCAAAACTCATGCGTACCAACAGCTCCTGTTTCATAGGCTCGGTAAACCGAGGACTGGTCACCCACGGGCGTGTTCTCGACCACCAAGACTCGCCACGAAAGCTTAGCCCAAGGTATAGCGACAAGGGGTGTCGCCTACTGTTTCCCCCTCGGCCTTCGGCGCTCGGAGATCCAGCAATGAAGGGCCACTTTTAGCCGCCGGAACGTCTGACCGTGAAGCAGAAACGCCCGAAGGAGGAAATGACAGCGGGGAAAGGATACAGCTGGATAATGCCGAATATATCGCGTTTCGGGAGCCGTTGGACTTTAAAAGCCGCCCTCGTCCACATCCTTCTTGGCTCTTTAGTGCTGGACACAAGCTCAGATTCGATCATTACCATTTACAAGCCATCTTCCATTCGTTCCTTCAACCCCCCAAAGTCAACATGAAGTTCTCTACCACCCTCGCTACCCTCGCTGCTGCGAGCCTGAGCAGTGCTCACTACACCTTCCCTGCCCTCGTCAACGAGGGCGACGTCACAGAGGACTGGAAGTACGTCCGTATGACTTCCAACCACTACTCGCACGGCCCCGTCACCGATGTTACCTCCGCCGACATTCGCTGCTACGAGGACTCCTCCAACCCCACGACCGAGACTCTGTCCGTCAAGGCCGGCAACAACCTCGGCTTCACTGTCGACCCCGACGTCTCCCACCCGGGCACCCTTCAGTTCTACATGGCCAAGGCTCCTGACGGCACCACTGCCGCCGACTTCAAGGGTGATGGTGACGTCTGGTTCAAGATCTACGGCCAGGGTCCCACGTTCAACAACGGCGAGCTCGGATGGCCCTCGCAGGGCCTGACCCAGGTCAACGTCACCATTCCCGAGTCCCTCCCCACCGGCGACTACCTCTTCCGCGTCGAGCACATCGCTCTGCACAGCGCCGGCTCCGAGGGTGGTGCTCAGTTCTACATCTCCTGCGGTCAGATCTCCGTCACCGACGGTGGCAACGGCAGCCCTAGCCCCAAGGTCGCCCTGCCCGGCGCTTACAAGGCCACCGACCCCGGTCTGCTCATCAACATCTACTACCCCGTCCCTACCAACTACACTCTTCCCGGCCCTGCTGTCTGGTCTGGTTAAGGTGTTAGCATGACTTGATGCCTCAGGAAAAGAAAAGGATGGAGATGGCCGAAAGGGAAGGTGCTCGACGGCTTTGATTCTAAGTAAATACTTCACATTTTGCTGTAAATGAATGATCATTCTGATGCATTGACCAAAATTACTGCTTCATCTGCATACTTGCGTGAGAAATGATAGAATAGCGCCGATCAAGTCTATAACGAAAAGTATAAACTCAAGATCGGGAAAGTGTAAGGGCTACCACCGGCAACCACTTTGAGACTGAATCTCGCATTCAACCTTTTGACGATGCTTGGATGCCTCCAAACCAACCATATGCTTTTAAGATGACATTTTCCATACTACAAATTTCAACAGTTCCTATTGTAATTTTCTTTCGAGTAAGCCGGTGTCGGTTACCGATGTACGTGATCACCTTCGGCAATCCGGGAATAAGAGAAGCACAGCAATCATCCTCGAATCGGAAGGATCTTCATCGGCATTTATGCATCTCATGCAGATTCGCCAGTAGCCAATCAACTGGTGCTGAGCCGCAATCTATATCCGCCACGTCCACCCATTGACCTCAGCGTTGATCTGCGTGCCCCGCAGTCGGCCAGCCCTATGTAACCCAATACCCGAACCCCTCAATACAGATACTCTTGCTCCGATGTTGCGGAGACGAGCTCTTACCCGGAGCATTCGGTTTTCTATAGAACACACGTAGAACCAACTTCTTTTTCTCTTCATCTCCACACAAGCTGTCTGTATAGCATCGCAGATTTTCATGTGCTTCTGCGCCAACTGTACGACAGGGTCCATTATTCACATACAAGTACAGCCATTAGGAGCTTGACACATATTCCTGAAAGGGCAATCCGATTTTGTGGCTGGCCTTGGGCTTTGGAAATGGCTCCGCACCATCCGTTGGTGAACACAGCATGCCCACCTCCAGGAAACAACAGGCAGCAAAAGGCGGGATTCCTTATACGACATTCCCGGGAGTTGACCGCTGAACGCACCTCATGATCATTGAGCATCAGTTTTGCATGAATATCTGAAGCCATCTGGCTCCACATTCAACCCTCTTACCTAACGACAACACATGTCGGCATAGGTACAGTCACGCCACATCCATCTGGATTGCCCCAACTTGGACGACCCGCTTTCTCTACAGCAACCTCATTCAGAGAGACAGCCCTAAGAAGTCATGGGGCTTGCTATTAAAGGCGTCGCGTTTGAAAGCGGGGGTTGTCTTCACTTCATCTCGCGGGCTTGTCCGTCACGTCACTGGAAAATCTACCTCTGTTCCGCAATGGTATCCCAACACAACGGACGATTTTGGGTCTGTTGTCGCTGCGAGTTCTACCCACACGACTGGAACATCCACCGCGCCTGCATCCAGTGCGGGCATCACGCATGTTCAAACTGCCCAACCAACAACGGGCCACTGCCGCCATCCAACCATGGATACAACTCCAATCTAAACCCCAAGATCAATTGATGTTGGGCACAGTTTCTCTACCAACCTTGTTCAGTTTATTTTCTTAGAAATATTGGTAAGTCTGCCAGCATCAACTGTTTCCCAAAACGACAAAATTAAAATAATACTCACCAGTTCCGGGATACCTACCGATTAAAACCCCAAATGCTATTTCCAGGTCCGGTAGCCTCGACCTTGTCAAACCTAAGAAGCGCCACAAAAGGCCCAATCCCCAAGCATTGGCCGAAATTGTACATCTCCCTTCCATCTGGTCATATCCACCTTCGCAATTCATGAACTACGAGTAAATGCCCCGTGCGACTTCAACCGGAACAAAACTCTGACCCTCGATATCACGAAGCCAACAACAAGTGAAGAGATCTACCGATAGCCCACGAAAAAAAAAAAAAAAGGACTGAAACATCGAGTCATGAAGTCGAATTTACCTTTGACGATTTACCGGTCGTTATCTCCCACCGCCGGGCCGCCGGCTCGGCATCGTCGGCAAGTCTTCTCTCGAAGACTTCGGCACTATCAAACGGTAAGTACGCTTCGCCTTGAGATAGGCCTCAATTGACAAATACTGACATGATCGTGGAGATACACCGAGTAGTAGCTCTACCTATCGCGGCACATCTCCATATTCCATCAACACCGGTCATGGACATACTACCATAACCAGCAGCGCGCACCGGCATGGCCGACCCACACCATCGCGCCGCCTTTGACTGCTATAAAGACGAAGGAGTACACCACCATCCGCATCCCAAGACCAGATCATCAGTCCTACGGCGCGAAAAAGAGAATGAAGCTCCTCTCCTTCATCCTCGCAGCAGCGGGCATATCCGCCGCCCTCCCCTCCTCCTCTGCATCCTCAACCACTTCTACCACTACCAACACGACCACCACCACAACCAACCTCACCGTCGCCCTCGTCCGCGCCCCGCCCGCCAACTGGCCCGTCCCGCTCTGGAACAAAAACTGGACCTCGCCCAGCACGACGCCCTCGCTCAACGCCACCATCACCAAAGCCCTCTCCCTCATCGCGACGGCCGCCCACAACGGCGCCGACCTCGTCGTCTTCCCCGAGCTCTGGTTCCCGGGCTACCCCAAGGGCATCGACGCCGCGTGGCTGGCCAGCCCGCACGCGGCCGACTACGTCGCGCAGTCGCTCGCCGTCAACAGCACGCAGTGGCACATCTTACTCGACGCCGCGCGGCGCCACGGCGTCTACCTCGCGCTGGGGTACTCGGAGCGCAGCAGCGACGACGCGGACGCAATCTACATGGGCCAGGCGCTGATCTCGCCGGGCGGCGCGCCGCTGGTGGTGCGGCGCAAGCTGCGGCCGTCGGGCATCGAGCGGGCGTTCTGGAGCGACGGGGACGCTGATTTCCGCGTCATCGACACGGCGAACGTTACGAGCGAAAAGCGAGGACGGGAGGACTTCGGCCGCTGGGGCCTCCTCGAGTGCTGGGAGCACTTCCACCCGAGCATGACGTTCCCGCAGCAAGCGCAGCTGGAAGACGTGCACGTGGCCGCCTTCCCGTACATGCCGTCGGCCGGCGACGCGCGCGCGCAGGCGTGGGAGTCGCTCGAGGTGAACTCGGCCGCGGCGCGGCTGTACGCCGTCAACTCGGGCGCCGTGACGCTGTTCGCGGCCGTGGGTTACAGCGCCGTGTACGCGGCCGACGGGCGCGAGGTGGCGAGCGTCGAGGCCGACGTGGACTGGGACGAGCGGCCGCTGCTGTTCGCGTCGGTGGATGCGAGTGGGTTTAGGAGGGAGGCGTTTGATGTTGATGGGGAGCAGAGTTGGGGTGTGTTGAAGCAGATTGAGGGCGCGTGGCCGGCGGGTGTGCCCAGGGTGAATGGGACGTTTGTGGAGAAGAAGACGGTGTCGGTTGCGGAGTTGTTGGCGAATATACAGGGATAGACGTGATCCTGTGTGCTCTATTAATGCGTTTTGTGATGGGGCCGGAAGTAAGTTAGAAATCAGAAGCCTCTTGATTGAAAACATCCTTAGCGATTACATTGCTGAATATTTTTTTTGCTTTAAAACTCAACGTTCCCCTTTTTTATGCCTTTCCTTGTAGTTGGCCAGCCTTACGCCTGCGAACCTTGTCCAGCCTCAACCGGCCTGCCCACTTCCTCCTCCACTTCACATGTGCTCTCTTTATCCTACTCCTCGGATAATTTATTGGACTCTCACCACCAACAAAGATGGCAATGTCGTATAGCGCACCGCCTACGATGGCACCGGAAATCGCGGCAGCCCAGGGACCGTAAGCCCAGTATCCGCTAGTGAACCCGGCATTCCCATAGCCCAGGGCCAGAAGCGCAAGCCGGGGACCGAAGTCGCGAGATGGATTCATCGCACAGCCAGTGTTGTTGCTGAAGGCATTGCTTTCGACGGTAATGACCAGACCCATGATGAACGCGCTCATACCCGCGCCAGGAGGGGCGTTGGTATCGTCACCAAGAGCAAGGACTGCGATGGCCAAGATGATTGTGGCGACAAACTCAGTGAAGAAAGCGGTTCCAACACCAACATCGCTATTTCGAGGACCCGTTAGGAAGGCATTGGCTGTTCCACCGACGGCCAGGTCAGTCCCGCCGTATTTGAGGATCTGGGTCTTGTACACGCCAAATGCGATCAATGCGGCAATAAAGGCACCGAGAATCTGGACGAAAGCGTAGGGCGGGACCTTTCGGAGAGGGAAGCCACGGTAAATCCAGAGCATTATAGAGATTGCTGGGTTGAGATGAGCACCGGAAATGCCACCGGCTATGTAAATCCCGATCATTGTTGCAAGACCCCAGGACAGATTAGCGGCTAGAGCATCTCCGCTGACGCCACCAGATGTTGTTGAAGCAAGATCTGCGCAAAAGCCAAGGGTGAGCTGTACGATTACCTGGAAGCAAGTCAGCAAATTGTGGTTCAATATCCGTTAGATGTGGGGCATTCATACTGCCAGAAGTTCAGCCAGCTCCTCCCGATATCTGGTCCTGATGACGCTCCAGTGAGTATGATGGTTGTGAATTTCTTCTCCAGTACGGACGGGCATCAAAGCCAAGTCCTCGTCCACCCAGTCTCCACCATCATCAATCTCGGTAGCCGCACTCGAGGCATCATCGGGGAATCTGCTGTCATGTGGTACAACATTTTCCTCCTCCTTTGAGACCCGGCTTGGCCGATCCGCCGAGGGAACCTGCAAGAAAGGTGGTTCCTCGGATGGCGGCGAGGTGGGATCTTCGGGTAGAGGTGTCAGCGGGGGTTGTGGTGGCTCTGCCACTGAGTCTTCCCTCCTTCGTGAGCTGGTTCGGGACTCTGTTCTCGTAACAGGAAGCGCCGCACCCGACGTTGACATCCTCGACCCCATTCTCTCCAGGAAGTTGTTTTCCCTTTGCTCACGTGCATCTCTGAGATGGGATGAGATCCTGCCCAGGTTCAGGGTCTGATCCACTCTACCTTTCTCTATATCTGGATCAATTGGCGGTCTCTCGGGCTCGGTGGGGGTTGTAGTTCCAGGGGTAGGCACCATTCCGGGACGCACCACACGAGGGAGGGGTTTTGCCAAACCCCAGACCGGACGAGCATTCGTCGGTTGCTCGTATGCTGGGTTAAGCTGAGCATAGCCTGGATCAACGTATGGCTGGTGAGTTTGGGGTGCTGGCTCTGCAGGCCCCGCCAGTGTGAAGCCAGAGGGTGGCACATTGCCAAGCATAGTCGGTCGCCGTGCCACGGTAGATGCCCGAGGTCTACTGGTACTCTCATTCTTTCTCCTTCCTTGGGAGCTGCGAGAAGACGCGTCGTCTCTCTGCCTTACGAAAGTCCGTCTCCCTTCCTCTGGAATATCCGGAATCCTTTCGTCTTTTGACATGGAAGTGCGGTTTCCCGATGGCGACTTGTCGAGGTCGCGGTAGGATACGGAATGGCCTCTCCGACGAGAAGGGCTACTGGGACCGGCATCGCTATCGAATCTGTGGTGCTGAGTAGGCAGGGTCGAGCTTCTACGAATCGGCCTTGGTCGGGATCTCTCTGAGGCGGTCGTGGGGACAGTAGCTGCGCTCTCCGGATGACTTGCGTTGTCGTCCGCCCCTGGCGAGGTTGCATCCTGCTGGCGAGGCTCGCTTTCCTCAGCCCTCGAATTGGTGTTTTGGTCTGGCTCCATCTTTTATCGATCTCGTTGGGATAAACAATCGCAGAAATCAAGGGACACGGTGAATTGGCGAAGCCATGGCATTGACGTACGATACAGAACTACGGAGCGAAAAAAAGGCTGAGGATCGAAGATCGGGACAAGAGGTGGAACATGAAGGGCGAGCGAAAGGGTGACCATGACGTTCAGAGGCTCACCGCTCGGGCTGGTATGACGCGGCGGAATAATCGGAAGAGCTGGAGGGCCGTTTTTCTGTGGGCCTTCGCGAATTATTGAGGCTATCTGCACTGTTGATCCATGCTCACGGCCCACCCGCCGGATACGAGTCGAAACGACGGCCAGGCAACGTGACCGTTGACACGGCCGCACGGAGAAGATTCAGGCTTGATCGGCGCGGATAGACAAAAGCTTGGCAGAAAGTCTAATGGGCTGCCGCAAAACGAGCGTCAGTTCTTGAAGTCGATAATTCGCGGTCTGCCTGGGCAGGATTTATCACATGCTGACGCGCGGGTGGTGGGCCGCTCTCGGAGGACTGTGCGACGCCAGACGCAAAAAGGTAGCACGAGCGAAACTGATAGAAGTAAATGAATTTTGCGGCGTAGAGAGCATTGCGACGGCAGAGAAGTGGAGAAGCGGAGAAAGGCAAATGTGATGGCGGAGGTTGGGGCAGAGGAGGTGAGAGGAAGGAGCGAAGGGCGGCTGCCAGCGCGCTTGTAACCGGCCCGGTGAGTCCCCGACGTAGGAGGTAGGAAGGTCTGCTTCTTCCGCACCCTGCCTTGCGCCGCGAGGTGCAGATTGTCTTCCTTTCTCTCTCTTCACGAGGCCGTGTCGAGGCGTCCATCCTGCGCTCAAGCTGGACTAGAGCCGTGCCCGTGAGCAGCGCCATCCGCCAGCAAAAGTCCGCAGGACCCAGTCACGAGGTCGGCATCTCACCCGCCCACAGCCCTTGAAAAGCCAGACACCCAGTAGCGCCAGCCTCCAGCCCATCGTCTGCGCAGGCACGCTTTCGGATGAGCTACGCTGCGAGGGGCGATCGGTCCCGTCTCTGGGCGCTACTATCAGCGTCATCGCTCTGCTCCCTTGGGCTAGCAGGTTTTGCGCAGCGACACCCTCCATTCTAAGCAGTCATCTGTTACCCTGCTAGTGAGAGACATTTGCTTACCGGGCAAAGGAGGCATGACGCTGAAAACACTGGCATCACGCTGAGCACCTGCACGCCTGGTGTCCGGGCGACATATAAACCGGATGAGGACCAGAGCTGCAGTTGTTAGCCTGACGTGCAGCAAAAATGGAAGAGCAAAGTTACCCACCTTGGACTGAGCGCTTCGCCACCATCGGCGGTACCGGCGTCCGCATCCACTACCTCGACTGCTCCCCTCCACCCTCCGAATTACCGGAAAGGGGCGTCATCCTCTTGATCCACGGCTTTCCCCAAACTTGCTACCAGTTTCGCCATGTCTTGGTCCCGCTGGCCCGCGCCGGCTATCGCGTGATCGCCCCGGACTATCGGGGTGCTGGAAAGTCTTCTCGCCCGGACGGTGCCTTCACCAAGTCGGTGATGGCTGCAGACCTGTCCTACCTCACCCACACGCATCTCGGAATCCGCCAAAGTATCCATGTTGTCGGGCACGACATTGGCGGCATGGTTGCACACGCCTATGCGTCCCGCTACCCCGATTACGTCGCGTCAGTCATCTGGGGAGAGTGTCCCTTGCCGGGCACCGAAGCCTATGAGAGGCACAAGACGATGATGCCCCAACAATTCCACTTCGTTTTCCATCGTGTAGCCGACCTGCCCGAGGCGTTGGTGGCCGGCCGCGAGCACATCTATCTCCGTCACTTCTTCGACAAGATCTCCTTCAACGCCCAAGCCATCACTCAAGATGACCTCGAGCGCTACGTCGCCGACTATTCGCAGCCCGGCGCAATGAGGTGTGCGTTCGGCGTGTACAGGGCCTTCGAGACGGATGCGTTGGAGAACCGCGAGTGGCTGATGGCGAACGGCAAGTGTCGAGTTCCGGCGCTGGGTTTGAGTGGCGAGCTCAGTTTGCATGCGAAGGAGGCGGCGTGGATGCTCGACGAGATGTACGAGAATGTTGAGACGGCGCTCGTCTGCGACTCGGCGCATTACATCGCCGAGGAGAATCCGGAGGACTTCATCCGTCAGGTCCTGGCATTCGTCGAGAGACACTCGTGAGTCCGTCAGCGTGATCGAGTTGACGTCTGGCTCCTGCCTTGGTCAGGCATGCCGCCACCGTCGGGTGCCTACAGTCGTGTGATAGTCATCCCCTTCAGTCAGCAAAGTCATGGTTTTCCTCACTGCCTGAAGCCGGGGCGGGTGCGGCCCATTGTGACACAATCCTCCGTGGGACGTGGTTTCACAGGCTCTGGCGGACGCTTGATGAGTGGGCTGGGGCCACGCAGCAGCAGGAGCCAAAGACAGACACGGCGGGTCGACCCAGAACGGCCATCCGCCCACCCCGGCAATCGGGGTGGGCAGGCGGCAGACCGGCAACAGGCTCGAACGCCACGGGCCGCTCACTCTTTAGACCGAAGCCCTGTCGCCTTCGCTAGCCGCAGATACGAGCATACTGCTAGCTGGGCAAATGATGGCGGCGTAACCTGAACGGGGCTTCCTCCGGGCCCGGTCCAACCGCGCTAATTGGCCGCACTCTTCGAGAACATCATCGCCCAGACGGTGGTCGAGCGCGTCAAAGCGGCAGCTCTACATATGATACAGATGCGGGCGCCTTGAATGAAGGCTCTCTGGTGCCCTGCTCATTGGCCGCTTCACGGCCCCTTAGTGCTGTTGGTCCGCTTATGCAGAGGCCTGTCTATCTTTTTCTCTGCTTCAAGTTCCCCGCGTCCCTTGTCTGCCACTCAGCCCTGATTCTGCTTTCTGCACTGTTTGCTGCGCCGTCCGCAATTTTGTTCCTCCACCCCTCCGTTTGTTTGCCTGCTTTTGCCTGCTTTTGCCTGCGTTTGCCTGCTACCAACACCCTCGCCTTCCAGGAACCCAAGCATACGTTCCAGTCTGCATTTCCCTTGACGACCACTACCCTCCGAGCAGCTCTTGCATGAGAACTACCATAATGCCGCAAAGCCCTCGACCGATCCTCCCCGCCGCCGCCACGTCCGCCAGTACCATCAGTTCCACAAACGCCGCGCCGGCGACATCCACGAGTACAAAGCACGATACGAATCCACTTGACCCTGCGTCCGGTGCCGTTGCTCCCGACTTGTCGCCCGGTGCTGCTGCTGCACAGCAAGCACGAGCACGTGGCAGAAGAACCGTCACCCTGGTAGCTTGCTTTGAGTGCCAGAAAAAGAAAACCAAGGTCCATATACACTGATAATAAGTGCACATGTTTATTTTCCTCTCCTACCACATTTTATCTCCACTTGCTTTCTACGGGTTCAATGGCCCCTTGTCAGCCTTCGCCGCCGGCTCCGAGGTGTTGCCACTCCAATGATCCTCCAATCATCGTCTGAAGCCCCTCATTTGTGTTACCATCAGCGAGCAAGCACACACCACAGCCAAACCCTACGTGATTGGCCAGCACCTCACCCGAACCATCCGGCCTCCACAGTGCAAGATTTCAGATCAGAGTTCCCAATTCGATGTATAATACGGCTATATCTTAAGCTCATTTCAATTATTTCCTTGACGGTTTCCAGCAAGCTGTTTTCCCTCCCTCCCTCGTCCTTCATTCCACCAGCAAGCACAACATGAAGACAGAAGAACCCCTCTCCCCTCGTCCTCCACCCCCTTTCATCCACAATGATGGAGAGGAAAAGAACTCGTCCCCACGATCCATCATCGGCTGACTCATCCTCCACCTCTTTGTGGAGAAGGGGCGGTAACAGTGCGACGGAGCGCGCCCGAGCTGCTCGCGATGTCGGGCCAAGGGCTGCAAGTGCATGTGGGAGACGGATTCGCGCGAACAGACGCGGCAGCAGGCGACGTACAACAAGCTGGAGGAGGCGGTGCTGAAGCTGGAGGAGACGAACGCGCGCATCGCGGGCTTTGAGCGGCTGATGCACGAGCTGCGCACCCTGCCCGAGGACGAGGCCGTGCGCCTGTTCTGGCGCATTCGGACCACCCCCGCCGCTGGCGGCACAAGCAGCAGCGACCCCGTCGATAGCGAGAGCTTCGACTGGTTGGTCGGCGGCGCCGGCGGCATGTCCATCGACGAGGACGAGTACGGCGGCCCTGCCGGTGGCGGTGGTGGCATGACGCACCAGCAGCAGCTGGCGGGTGAGCTCCCGCCTCCGCCGTTCGGCTCGGCGATGGGCTTGGACGTCGGAATGGGCGAGCAAGGGCAGCAGCATCATCATCACCATCACCATCAACAACCGCAATACGGGGAAGGCGCATACGAAGAGGGGCAAATGTACGGAGAGCGGCACAGGCACCACTGATTGAGGGGGGCTTCAAATCGATCGATGGCGCGTCTAGGGGCTGGTCAGAAAAATCCCGCCAACGGACCCGGACGAGCTGGGCTACGTGGACATTCGATGGGCGAGCTGCATGTTCATATTGTCTTGGGTGTGGAGACGGGGCGTGCAGCTGAGATTGCATGATGGAGAGAAGCAGAGGGGAGCGGAGTTGGCGCCATAATGGGAAGGGGCGGCGAGGGGACGGTAACAAAAGTGCGGCCGTTCGATTGATCAGTGTGTTTTGTGTGCGATGATGACGCCCTTTTCGGTGGCTCTGTTTACCTCGGGTCATCTTTTTGCTTGTTTGGAGCTTCACGATCCTTGGCGAGGCGCGTTCGGGGGGTGGAGAGAGAGGAGTTCTTGGAAGTGGAATCCTTTGTTGCCGCGAACGAAAAAACAACTCCCCCTCATCAATCCCTTTCTTTCGCGATCTCGTTGCAAAAGAGCGCCGCTTCCCGACTTGCACCCTGACATCATCTTGTGTCTTTTGGGCGGAGCCCGCAGCCGATACTTTATGCGCGCCCCCAAGTCATCTTTTCCGGTTGTCACCCGTGGGGCTTTTTTTTCTCTTCCTTGACGGCTCTCTTACATTGCATCATCCCTTTCCTTTGCATGAAATATGCGGTCTTCTTACCCAAATAGCATGGTCGCACGGCGTTTTCCTATGAATCTTTTTTTATTTTTATTTTCTTTTCGAGGCGTTTCTCGGTCGGGCTGAGCGAAAAAACCAGGTTTTCATTTACCACATTAACGGGTTTCCTTTTCTATCGACACGGTTGCTTACTCGAAGCGGTCAAAGGCTCCGGTCTCGGCTAATGGAGGTTGTAGGCTAGCCAGTTGAAGTTTGCAGATGGATTGCGAATAATGAGGGCTTCGTCTATTGACTCTGCATGATTGGACCACGCGAGTGGCATTTCCGAAGCCACCAACACACGTGGGAAAAGGAGGGACAGACGATCGACCGAGCCCACGCGTTGGGAGGGGGTGGGAAGGGGGGGGTAAAGTGGGAGTTTGGGAAAGGTGGGAGTTTCTGCCTGGGAGGAGTGACCACACACGAAAGGGAGTGGGATCTGTGTTGGCTGACGTCACTTTCGGGGATGAGAATGGCGAGGCCTGGGGGGCTGGCCCGCCCAACCTGTTTGTCGAGGGTTAGTGATCAACAATTCCGGTGAGAGGCCAAGAAGGGCAAGTGTGGGAGAAACAGCTGCGTTTTTCCCACGTTCTCTCGGATTCGGGTATTCGGGTAACCGGATATGAAAACAAAGGTTCTTCAACAAAAAGATTCAAAATCGACCAGCGAGACGTCAAGGCGGACATCGTCGCTTCCTTTTGCTACAGTTAGCCCGTGCGTAATTGGCGGCAGCACTCACTCGGCCCGTGTCGATTGGGCCCTCACCGTTTTACAGTCCTCTAGGGCGAATCCTAGGAGGGCTGGAACGTCGTGTTCGGGTTGGAAAACATGGTTGTACTGTATTGACGGCGAAAGGGGGTCAGATACAGTCTCAATGGGGATTTGCTTACGGTCCGAGACCCGGGACCGGCAAATCGTTCAAAAGAGACGAGATTTTCGGGAGCACCCGGCTGGCCGTTAGGAAAGCGTGATATCCACATGGGGTGAGAGTCGCCCTTGTCGCAAGGGCGCCTGCTCATCACTTTGTGTGATGCCGTGTCCTCATCGCTCGCGGCACGGGAGCGGCTCCCATTGGGCATTGGGCCAAAAAGATGGTCCATTGGACCGGGTGTTGGTTCCCCAGATGCAAGGACGGTGGCCGATCCTTGGTCAAAACACTCGGTAAGGTGTGCCACGCCGTGACGGCCACGGCAGGTTTCTCCCCCATCCAACGCAGAGCCGCATAAGCGGCGTTCGAGGCTCTGATTTAAGACGGCGCACACGCTAGAGGGGAGCAGCTGTTTGACCGTAGGCTGCTGGAGCAGGGGATCCTTGTGGCCGTGCCGGCGAGTAGTATCGGTCCTGCGTGTTGGTCATCCGATGATACTAAACCATTTTTTCTTGATTACTCGCGCAACACTGGCCCCATCGACATGAAGCAGACTGATGTGTACAACAGGTGGAGCTCTCTCGGGCTCGACTCGCATTTGGATCCAGGACCGGCATCGCTCTGACCAGCAGATACCAAGTAGTAAGGCCGTAACCTAGGTTTGGTGGTGCCGAAGCTTGGCGCTAATGTTTTATTGCCAATTAGTAGACTTTAGGCGCGTGGAAGAACCTCTGTTAAACTCGTCGATGTCCACTAGAATAGACAACTAGGATGGCATGGATGCGTTTGCTGCAGGGTAATAAATGCAGGGGGTCGTTCGTACCTAGCTAGTGGGATGTACACGTACCCTAGCTTGGGGACGAAGTTGGTGAAGATGGGCATTCTCTCGAAGGCTGCGCGTCCGAACAGTGTAATGATGATAGCAGCAGAGGCGCGGGCACGGCGCTAAAGAGGTGGTGCGGTTCCGGTGGGTGTAATTGGGCCCCTTCGAGCGCAACTCAAGGGTCTAGAAAAGATCACGATCTGGGCCCTGCTAGATCGGCCATTTCGCGATCACAAACGCACCACAATCCGATGACTCGCATGCTCTAGGCGCTGACTCTTGTCTGCAGTATTTAGTAAGGTCTCTGTAGGTTCGGGGCAATGGCAGGCCTTAGCTAGGGTTGCACTGGCGACTCGACCCAAACACGACCCATGACCGTCTAGTATCCACTCCGGGAGCCGGCCGATGCGCAGGCGGCATGCGCAGAGGACGAGCGGAGGGCAGCGAGGCAGCGTACACGGCAGAAAGCGGATGAAACGAGGAGGGTGGCGATGCGAAGGCGAACCTCGCCCGCTCCAGGCGGCTGTTTAAGGTTGGGCGATCTATGGCGCACGTGGGATTAACGGGATGCAGGAGGCAGCAGCAGATCTCCCGATAGGATCATCACAAGGAAACATCAAAAGCACGCGGGACGGGATGCAATGGCGGACATTGTGCGAGGCTAGCTGACAGGGCGAGGACGCATGCAGAGCAACACACACCAAGGGATACCGCCGGCCCTCGAGCTTGCCTTTTTGGCTGCGGGCGGAGGGCAAGCAGCAATTAGAGTTTACTGTCGGAAGGAGCATGTTGTGTTACCAGGGCGCTCTCGGCGACTGATGAAGTCCATGTGATGCATCACTCGTCCAGCCGGCGGTTTTGCGCTGGGAAATCCATCATCCTTACCGCGAACAAACGCCATGTTAGGCAGGCATGGGAATTTTCAGAAAGTCGTAGCCGGGCGGCCGGCGTTCTAGTCCGCCTCTGCGGCAATTGCCGACCGTCCCGTCTTGGCGCTCGATGAGCCGGAGCCGTCGCCGCGCCGAGCTTGAGAGGCCAGCTCCAGCTCTCCAGACGCGTGTCCGCTTCACCACGCGACGCGCCATGGCCGACCCAAGTCCCGAGAAGGCCTCCAGCCAGCCTGTCGACGCTGTCCCCATCATTACCCCGCCGCCGCCCGAGTCCCCACAGAGCATCACTACCCGCCGCCTGGTCATCCTGTCCTTCTGGGCCGTCGCCGTCCTGCTCGGCCTGCCGCTATGGTTCAAGACGACCACCATCTATCGCGCCCATCTGCCTCTGCAGCAGATGCTCGACTGGGCTGACGGAAAGGTGCACTTGCGTCTCTCCCCCGCCGTGCTTGTGCTTGCTGACACCCCCCAAGACCTGTCGCCCCGTCTTCCCGTTGCGCATTGCCATTGACGCCCCCATCCTGCCCGAGCAAGACGCTCACCACCTGCTGCGGACTACCCAGCACGCTCTCGATGATCTCAATGACTTTTCCGCCCATCATCTTCGCCTTGTCCTCGCCGATCCCCAGCAGGAACAAACGCAGCCATCCAACACCGACATTGCATTGACTTTGAACCTGATCCCCTCCCCCAACGGTCCCACTCCGAGAGCCGAGCTGCGATCGTACGAACCTATTCTAGACGTCTACTACACCCAGAACCAAATTCCCTCGCCTTCCTCGACCTCGTCTCCCCTGGCCACTTTTCTTGCCAATGAACTACAATCCATATTCTCCGAAGAGCAGGCTGCTCTGGCATATTTGCTCTCCGGCACCGGAATGGGAAACATGGCCAGGATGAAGACGCTGAGCCCTGAGACGACCGCTGCCTTGGAGAGACAGAAGACGCGTTCCTTCAAATACGCCCCGACCTACCATTTGACCTTCTCGCTCTTCACTCCGGGCTCTGCTCCTTCGGATTGGGAGATCGAGACTGCGCTGAACGAGTACATAGCTCCACTGCTACACTCCCTTTCGTCCATCAGCAATTTTACTATTGATACCCAGGTCCAGCTCTATGCGACCTTTGCTCCCTCGATCCGCGAGCCTGAATTCGACACCGACAGGAACGCGTGGACGTTGCACAAGGAGGATCTCACTGGCTTCATCAACGCCGCCGAATGGCCCCTCAGCCCGTCGATAGGTACTGGCCCCACGGTCAACTTTGTCCTCTACGTTCCGGCCGAGAACCAGAGCCCGATGGTGGTCAAAGAGAACGGCGGAAACAGCTGGCTCGTGCCCCAATGGGGTGGTGTGCTTATTCTGAATCCTTCCAAATCCCCGGCAAAGGCACCGTCCAACCCGGCGTCTTTGAACAAGGAAGCTCTCCGCCCTGCCATGCTCACCTTCTCCAACCAACTCCTCTCCCTGCTCGGCGTGCCCCAATCACCCGATTCGTTACCATTGCGCATCACCACTCTCACCCGGATCCGTGCGGCTTCGCTCCTTTTCTCCGCCTCGTCCACTCTGGGGTCGTTGGCACGACTGAGCTTGGCCTTGCCATCCATTGCCATACCTGACAACGTGGCCATCTCAGTTGAACAGACGATCGCTCACCTCCACGCTGCGTGCGACGATCTCCGCGAAGGAAAATTCCGCAGCGCCTTGGAACATGCTCGCGTGGCAGAGGCTGGGGCTGAAAAGGCTTTCTTTGAGAGATCCATGGTAGGCCAAGTCTACTTCCCCGACGAACACAAGGTCGCAGTCTACCTCCCTCTGCTTGGTCCAGTTGCCGTCCCGTTGATCATGGCCGCTTTGAAAGAGCTGAAGAAGATATCGGCCAGGCGGAAGAGCGGAAGCTCATGAATAATGGTCTGTTTTAGGTCGTGGAATTGAATTCTCCGTGGCCTAGCTGGAAAGCTTAATCCGAGGGTATGGGTTATCCCGGCTTATCGCACCCCGCATGTACACGATTCATGCACTGAGGAGGCGCGGAATGTGACGAAGTGAAATCAGCGGATCCGCTTCAGCCTCCACGTCGACTAATGATCCATTCTGCAAGCCGATTCCGGTACGCCGAGCATGGATCAGCCTGGTCCGGCAAGGGGGGAGGCTGGTTTGACAGGGGATCGGTCTCAGGCCCAGCCCTAGAGCTGGGACCCTCCAGACCCCGCGTGCTGGATTGCGGGGTGCACGAGGCGGGGTACAACGCAGCTCAGCTCTGTTCAACCTGCCACCAATGTACATAAAATTCAGTCTTTCAAGTTCATGATACCCAACCACCCATCTGTCTCGCTCTACCGTTCCAACTAGCAACCATGTCCATCACCGCCGAGGCGCAAGCTACCATCAAGTCCACCCTTGATGCCGTAACGTCCAAGGGCTCCATCCCGGGCCTAGTCTTCGTCGCCGTTGACAAGAATGGCGACATCGTCGCTTCGCATTGCTCTGGGAAGACGGGCGCAACCACGTCCTCCACGCCCATGTCGCTGGACACGGTCTTCTGGATTGCTAGCTGTACAAAAATCATCACCGGCATCGCGTGCATGCAGCTGGTGGAACAGGGCAAGCTCAACCTCGAGGACTCGGACGCTCTGTACAAGATCCTCCCGGAGCTGAAGGACAAGCAGGTCCTCCAAGACGATGGCGTCACCCTCGTGCCCAAGAAGAAGGAAATCACCCTGCGCATGCTGCTCGATCACACGGCTGGCTTCGGCTATACGTTCTTCAGCCCCAAGCTTAGGGATTGGGGCAGGCCGTTGGGCTTCGACGAGTTCTCGGGCGATGCGAGAGATATCCTGGATGCGCCGCTGGTCAACCAGCCTGGCGAGAAGTTCGAGTACGGCGTAAGTCTCGACGAGACACACATACTTGCCCGTAAGAAATGCTAACCTCTCGGCACCGAACAGACAAATATCGACTGGGCGGGTCTCGCGGTCGAGCGCGTCTCCGGCCTCTCGCTGAACGACTACTTCCACAAGCACATCTTCGAGCCGCTCGGCCTCAAGAACGTCAGCATGTTCCCGACGGCCGAGATGCTGAAGAACCTCGCGTACTTCCACTTCAAGCACCACGATGGCACCGTCAGCGAGCAGGACCACACGCTGCGCCGCAGCCTGATGGCCAGGACGCCCGAGGAGCGCGCGCGCATCTTCAATTCCGGCGGCGCTGGGGTCTTCGCTAAGCCTGCGGAGTACTGCCGTACGTATTATCCTTTTCTCGTCCCTCTCGTTGTTGCCAAATTTCTTGTATACAGTTAAACTGACGGGTTCGATTCGATATGCAGAGGTCCTCGCCACGCTGCTCAACAACGGCACCTCGCCCAAAACCGGCGCCACCATCCTGTCGCCGCGCACCGTCGACGCCATGTTCGCCAACAGCCTACCCGACTCGTGGCCCGACTTCGCCCGCGCCGGCATCCCCGCCGGCAAGCCGCACCAGACCAACCCGATCCCAGAGCTGTACCAGCAGCCGGGCAACCCGCCGCAGGGCTGGGGTTTGACGTTCCTGCTGACGAATTTGGATGGCAAGGGCGCCGAGACGGGGGCTACGTGGAGGGGCAGGAACACGGGGCATTGGGCCGGCATCGCGAATCTGTTTTACTGGGTCGATAGGGAGAAGGGGCTGGCCGGCATGATTGCGAGTCAGGTCATGCCGTTTTGTGATTTGGATGTCATCATGCCGTGGGTGTTGTGTGAGAAGGCGGTGTATGATGGGTTGGGGAAGTGATGGAGAGGAGGGAAAGCGGTGGTTGTGGGACGGATGTCGTTATACCTCGAATGAGTTTAGCCATGGCTGCTTTTGCTACGTACGTATCCAATTAAGCTCGCTACCCCTATGGCTTTTCTTTCCTTTCTTTTACACTCACCCTCACTCCCCCCCTCGGCTCTCGTTCTCCAACCGACATCCCTTCCAAACGTATGGCTGAATCTGCAGTCCGATACATACCCATTCTGACTTGCACCACCTAAATTGCTTTGCATATGCGCCTTTCCGACACACTGCACACAATATCCGGATTCCGGCAAAAATTCCCGGCTTCCGTGTTTTATCTGCACTTCCTCCCATCCCATCCTTCCCTCTCCCACTCATTCATGTTACACAACCGACAAGGCAACGGAGATTGCTCCGCTACCAGTGTCCCGCACGTACCAAAGGGTGTCAGACATAGATCAAACAGAAAAAAAGTTAATCGCACGTCTCTGAGCTGCTGCTGCACTACCTGTGCTCCCACACCGCCAGCGGGCGCGTGTGCGTTTCACACAGACCACCAGCAAAGACAGATCGACGCTTGCATCTCATGTATGCAATGTTTGTACGTGTTGTCGGATGACACCGACTACGCACGTATGCACTTAGCCACCACATACCCGGACTTTTTCACACATCTCATCGTCCACTGGCCAGCCGGGACGGACGACGGCGGTATCATCTGCCATTCGATCGTGGTGCTTGTTCCAGCCTCGGAACGTGGTGCGGTCCAATCGTCGTTCATTTTGTTGTCGCCCTGCTTTCAGCTGCTGCTGCTTCGCGGCAATGTGGTGTGTGGTGAGACTTCCCCCTCCCCCACCAATCTCTGGTTCTCCACTTGACTCTTTTCGGGGTTCCCGGTCCTTTCTCCTCCTTGATGTCTCAATGGTGTGGTGCAAAAATTGGGCGAAGTTACCTGAGGCTAGCTCGATGAAGGAAGCCGCTCAGGCACGCACTTTTCTTTCTTCTTATTTTTTCCTTTGCAGTGTTTCACTAGCCCTGGCTGAGACACGCAGGAAGCTGTGCTGCTTTGGGTTGGCGGGAGGAAGAGCAACTACGACTACCTGTCGGTGATGCTTCTCTCGCATTCTAGCTAGTACGTCGTCATAGAGTCTGGATGTGTTCTAAATATCTGGTTTTCGTTGACATGATCGAAAAAGGGGCGCGGGCTCCGATTGGTGTTGTTTTCACCTATACGATGATGGTGGCTCTCTAGTCATAACTCCACTCTCCAGGCTGGGCAGGCTTGGTCAGCTGTCGTTAATCGAGTAGCGCCTGAGTGGTATAGCTTTGCTCGATTGGAAATTGTAAGTAGTCCTTACTTTTTAGTAATGAAGGAGGATGGTGGAGGACCGCCAAAGGAAGGCATGAAGGGCCTTTTTGCTATATGGTGGGGGGTTGAATTTATGATGGATGAGGAGTGTCAATTTCGGAGACGGTATATACGGGAGAGCGGGCGACGTGCACAAATCCGAGATGCGCTTTTTGTGGGAATATCATGTTCGGCCGGAAGTGCTCCTAGCATTCGATGGCTCCCTCATTGGCCTACGGACCTTGGCGGATGTGGAAATTCGAGGCCATTTCATGCAGGTTTCGGGATCTTCGAGGACATCATCTTGCCAGATCGGTCAAGATAGTCACCGACGTGGGGGCAATCCACCGCATATATCTCTATCCTAGGTTAGCGTCGTCAAAAGAATCGTATGATTCTTCTACAGTTGCCCGGATTTATCCCATCTGTTCCTCCGATCTCGTCTCCGATGAATAGAGTACGTTTTCTACTACCACCAAGGAGACAAAAGGCTCCGTCCGGTCTTGAACTGCGATGCCACGCCGCTAGATGATGACCACCTTTTCGCTGTCGTATGTCTTGCAACCTCGTTCACTTGCCATCCTTCGGGTATTTATTCCTAAAAGAGATCACTTTCCATTTGGGCCGCTGCCGCTGGTCTCTCAATTCTACGGGCGTAATGACTGTGTGAGAGGAGTATGAAAATGAGGCCACTCTTGGTTTCACAGGTTGGGTGGGCTCTGGTAGAGATTCGTTGCGGTGTCCGAATGCTGTAGTAGATATCCTCACTTCGAATAGAGGCGTGTGAGGTTCCCGGCGTTCATCCTTTCCTCCGGGTAAGCTTATAGCGCTTTGCTGCCTGGGGCAGGAGTCAAAAAGGACATTGGCATAGGATTTGGGCCAAGAGAAACAGCAGAGTTGGCAGAATCCAATGCCCTCGTCCTTGGCCGAGATTCGGCCTCAGGTGCCCGGTAAGGAGGTATGGTCGACACGGTGTGCTCGGAGATGGAGCGGAGAAGGCCTGGAAAATGTTATACGTCATCTAAGCCGAAACTGCGGGGGATGCCTCACCGGGGACAGATGTAGACGCCGATAGCGCGTCATTCACTCGCGTCAGGGACCACAACAACCTCATTCATTATTACCACGGGGCTCACAGAAAACACCGAAGTTCGTTTAGCTGTCACCAGGAGAGAGCGAAAAGGAAGAGAGCACTGCGGAGCTAGAATTGGTTTCCAAATCCACAGCGAATTTCTCCGTCGGCCATTTTATTTCCTTTCCCATCGCGCCATAAAGTATCCTGAAAGAGCCTCATTACACCTGCATAAACCTACAGCAGGGCTGGAGGAGACCTCTTTCTCAAAGTTCCTATCTTTCTTATCTCTACTCATCCTTGCTTTCCAACCGTTCAGACGCATCATCCACCATGGCGCTTCCCCAGCGCGCCTTCAGAATAGCCCGCAGCGGCCTCCCGGCCCTCCAATGCGCCGCTTCCCGCACAGCAATATGCGCTCCACGGCCGTTAGCAGCACCCCTCCCAGTCACCATCCGCTACGTCCGCAGCGAACGCCGAGGTTTTAAGAAAGATGCCAGCCCCTCAGCGGCCGCCAAAGCGCCATCCAAGAGCCGAGGCGCGTCGAAGCTATACGCCAGCGCCGACGACGCCATCGCCGACCTCAAGAGCGGCTCGACCGTCCTCAGCGCCGGCTTTGGCGTGTGCGGCATCGCACGTTAGTGGCACCCTTTCTAATCCCACCTCACCCTAAAACACGCAAAAAAGAAAACCCCCCAGACTAACGCCCTCCCCCCTCCCCACAGAAACCCTCATCGAAGCCATCGCCCACCGCGGCGCCTCGTCCCTCCACTCCCTCACCGCCGTCTCCAACAACGCCGGCGCCGGCCAGTACGGGCTGGCGCTGCTCGCCCAGTCCGGCCAGGTGACGCGGCTGATCCTGTCGTACCTCGGCGCCAACAAGCACCTGGAAAAAGAGTACCTGGCGGGGCGCATCGCCGTCGAGCTGACACCGCAGGGCACCATCGCGGAGCGGCTGCGTGCCGCCGGCGCCGGCATCCCGGCCTTCTACACGGCGACGGGCGTCAACACGCTCGTGCAGACGGGCGGGATACCGGTGCGGCTCGGAGGCGAGGGAGGAAAGGAGGTGCTGGAGCCGGGAAGGCGGAAGGAGACGCGCGAGTTCAAGGGCCGGCAGTACGTCATGGAGGAGGCGTTGAAGGGCGACGTGGCGATCCTGCGCGCCTGGCGCGTCGACGAGGCCGGCAACTGCCAGTTCCGCCACACGACCAAGACGTTCGCGCCGCTGATGGCCAAGGCCGCGGACGTGGCCATCGTCGAGGCCGAGCAGATCGTGCCCGTCGGCGCCATCGAGCCCGACAACGTCCACCTGCCGGGCATCTTCGTCGACCGCATTGTGCCCGCGACGGCGGAGAAGAGCGTCGAGGTCCGGAAGGTGCGCGAGGTGGGCAAGGAGCAGAAGCTGGATCCGAAGAGGGAGCGCATCGCGCGCAGGACGGCTAAGGAGTTGAAGGAGGGGTTCTACGTCAATCTCGGCGTCGGCATTCCGACGCTTGCGCCTAGCTTTTTGGATCCCGATGTCAAGGTGTGGATTCAGAGCGAGAATGGGCTGCTGGGAATGGTACGGATGCCCATTCCCCCTTTCTTTTCTTTTTCGCTTTTTTTAAGCCCTGCTGGATAAGGTTCTTGACGACATGGGTGCTGATTGGAACTAGGGACCGTATCCGACGGAGGACGAAGTTGACCCCGACCTCATCAATGCCGGAAAGGAGACCGTCACGCTCGTGCCCGGCGCCTCGACATTCGACAGCGCTGAATCTTTTGGCATGATCCGTGGCGGTCACGTCGATGTTTCCGTCCTCGGTGTAAGTTTTCATGTTCGTTCTGTTACAATTCGATCGTCCAACTAACAATGCGCGTTTGTATAGGCTCTCCAAGTCAGCGCATCCGGAGACCTCGCCAACTACATGATTCCTGGCAAGACGTTCAAGGGCATGGGGGGTGCCATCGATCTCGTGTCGAATCCCGACGTCACCAAGATCATCGTCGCGACGGAGCATGTCGCCAAGGACGGCTCTTCGAAAATCGTGCAGGAGTGCAAGCTTCCGTTGACTGGTGCGAAGGTGGTCAGCACGATCATAACGGACATGGTGAGCTTCTTGAACAAGTTTTACTCACTGTTGCTTTCCAATACTGACGTCGATTAGTGCGTGTTTGAAGTCGATAGAGCGAATGGCGGGTTGACGCTCACCGAGATTGCTCCCGGTGTTTCTGTCGAAGACGTCCAGAGCAAGACGGATGCGAAGTTCAAGGTGGCAGAGAATCTGGAGACCATGGAGTAAATAGAAGGTCGTAATGTTTTTCGTGCATAAGCCAGCGTTTTCGCTTCTGAATATATCCAATTTTTATATTTATCGAAAGTCTTCTACTTCCAACACGTATTTACAGCTTCGCACGCAGACCCGGCGCGTACGTCGTTCCCTCACCAGCTCCGATCTCCCTCACGATCTCGTCCACCGTCTGCAGTATCCAAAAGTTGCCCTCCTCGCCGGCCAGCCAGCGCGCGCCGGGCATGTCGGCCTCGGCATTCGTCTTGATGCCCTCGTCGTCGAAGGCCTTGCGCAGGCCGAAGACGTGCGACAGCACCTGCGGGCCGACGCCCGTCTGGGCGCGCAGGCACGAGATGCCGACCAGCGACGTCAGGGTGCGGCCGACGCGCGGCGTGGCCTTTTCGGGCGGGTCGGTGAAGAGGGCCGAGTAGTGGCTGTTGATGATGTGCACGGGCAGGTCTGGGTGCGAGTCGGCCAGCTTGGCCAGCAGCTTCTCGTCGAACGGCCGGTAGATGTCGGACCAGAGGCCGAAGCCGCGCGCGCGCATGGCCTCGAGGTTCTGGGTGTTGGGTGTCCTGCAACGCCGGCGGCTGTTAGTTCGGAGTTCTCTCGTATTTGTGTTTGGCGGAGCAGCAGGCGCGGGACGGAGTGCCGACTGACCTGGTGGGTGTTGTCGATAGGCTGCGGACGATGTTCTCGGGTAGGCTGCCGCGGAAGGCGCCCAGGCAGTTGATGCTTCGCGGGATGCCGTTGAAGCCGATGCACTTGAGACCGACTTCGCGCATCAGCTCGGCCGTCTCAACGGCGGCTTTCTGGTCTTGGGAGGCGGTGGCGATGTCGTAAAGCTCCTTCATCGAGCCAGGCGAGTTCATGGTCATCGACGTGGCCGTAGCGATGGTGAGCCAGCACGGTGTCGCGACATTCTTCGCGGCCGAGTCTTTCGCGATGCGTTCGAACAGCGAGCGGATGCCCTTTGGGGCGGGCGCAGGGCCCGGGCGGGCGAAGCGGGCGTTGATGAGGGCCTTCAGCGGCTCGGACAGCTTCGACATGGCGCCAATGGGTTGAATGGAGGTGTGAGAGACGGATGCTGCTCGGCGGCGGCGGCTAAGTGTTGATGCAGCTCACATGTCAGGTTGGAGCTCTGACGATTCGGGTGCAAAAGTAGTTCCGGCGGGACGAGCGGCGTCGCGGGGGCCGCACGACCGAGGAAAGCAGCTCATAAACCGAGCATGCCGAGCGCGGGCTGACTAGAGGGGCCGGCGATGGATTCCGCTCGTAGCGGAGAGGATCTTGGTGGTGGTGATGGAGATGCGGGGAGGATTGGGCGCGAGTAAGCGGCGGAGGCACAGAGGAAGCTTGGGTCCTTGGCCACCCGGCACAGCACGCGCCGCGCCGCGACGACCCGTCCACTTCTCCGCCGCGCAATCATCATCACAGCATGCGCGCCTAAAGCATTCCGTCGCCGAGACGAGACCCTGCGCCTGCGCTCCTGCCCGCCATGGACGACCACGCCCGCGAGAGCAGCGCAAAGAGCAACAAGCAGGCCGCCTGCATCGCCTGCCGCCGCACCAAGACGAAATGCCTCCGAGATCCCGGCGCCACCGTGTGCAAAAAGTGCCGTCAAAAGGGTTCCGATTGCGTCATTCCCTCACACCATGTCGGTCGTCAGAAGGGCACCAAGAAGTACGTCTCCACTTTGGCCCAGCCCAGCCTCTCTGACCCGTCGACAGCAAACGCACAGGCTTGGCAAAAGCCATATTCCAGGTCGAACAGGCCGTCCAGCAGCTGCAGTCTGGACGGACCGATCCCAAGACCAACGAGGCAGCTCTACATCTCGAGCACCTGCTGAACGCCGTTCGACATCTACCACAAGCAGATCGCGCCTCCAAAGATGGGGACGCAAGCCTTGACGACTATGCTCAATCCGCCGGCCTCCCCAACGACGACTACTCGCCCTCGAATCCTTCAAGTCCTGACTCTTCGACCCCAGTCACTGCTGTTGCCGACTATCCCTTGAATGATGCCGAGAACCCACTCCAGCTTTTGGCTCACGCTTCCGACCTTTCCAGGCTGCGGCTCAATTCTGGTCCCTACCAAGATGTTGATCAAAGCAGCGAGTCTGTTCTGGCTTTCTTCAGTCCTCTACACCCCAAGCTAGATGTCAGCCCTGACATGGACCCTATTGAACTCGGGCTCGTCACCCAAGCTGAAGCTGATGAATTGTTTCAGTAGTATGCCTCCCTTTCAACGTCGTCTGCCTATTGTGTACTGACCTCACCGAAAGCTTCTTTGAGCACCTGACGCACACAAGATGGGGCATGGATCGATTCGTGCACTCTCTGTCCTTCGTCAGGGGCCGCTCATCCTTCCTGCTGACCTCAATCCTGGCCGCTTCTGCTTTGTTCATTCCTTCTGCCGAAGCTCTGTCAAAAAGGCTTTCTGCTCACAGTAGGAAACTTGCCCACACCGCCATGGTAGAGCGTTACAGGTCCGTTGAGGTCGTGCTGGCTTTTATGGTCAATGTCCCCTGGCTCTCATTTGGAGATCATTGGGCAGACGACGAAACTTGCTCTTATCTTTTCACGGCTTTAACCGTCGCCATGGACCTTGCGCTGCACAAAATCATCACCCCTTCCCCTAATAACGTGCCCGATGCTAGCATGCAAGGTTACACTGGGTCTGACACTATCGACGCGAAAAAGGCCCTTTACTTGGATGGCTTCGAGAATGTCGATCCTTCCTCCATGTTGGGAAGACGCTTGCTCAGACGGAGAGAGAGGACTTGGCTCTCGCTGTTTGTGCTTGATCGAGGGTAATTACATCTTGCCGTTTTGGTCAATTTAGTGCTGACCGTCTCCACACAGCGTCTGTCTTGCCAGGGGACGCGTGCCGGTGGTGCCGAAAACATCATTGGTTGAACGATGCGACGCATGGCACATCTCGGACATTGCAGACATTTGGGACAGTTCCATCGTCTCTGTTGCTGTAATGCGAAGAGACCTGGATGTTTTGATCAAAAACATTCGGGATTGCTGCGATATTTTTGTGCCGGAAGTCGCCTCGCCTTCGGATGCTGTTCAGCGGTAAGTTCCGCTATTAGTCCTACACCAGAGCACTACTTACGGTGCTACAGCATCAAGACGATGATTGATAGCTTCTTCGAGCAATGGCATCGGATATGGGCATACGCTCAGCAACGTACGTCTCGAGCAATTCCGGCCAAATTTAAGGAGCTGACGTTGCTAGCGGGATATCGCCTCCCACCCTACGTTCAGATTCTCGTCAGCCACACCAGGTTGTCCCTCTACAGTAGCGTTGTCAACCACCCCACTGCTCCAGCTGAGGTCAGGAGGTTCTTCCGAGCAGCCGGTCTGTCTTCCGCGCTGCATGTGATGCGTGCTGCCTTGCACGGCGAGAAGGAGTTAGCGTCCATGCCGAACAACACAGCTATCATGGTTGCCTTTGCCGCATGTTTCACCCTACGCCTCCACAGCCTCGGGGCAGGCTTCAGTGCGAGTCTGGCTCCTAGCGTTCGCCACCTCATCGAAGAGACTGCTGGCGCGCTGGAGCGTATTGGGACTACCCCGCGTCACAGAGAGGGTGTCTCCGCAATACTCGGGAGATATCTGAGGGCTATGCTTGGGCGCAGCATTTCTGCAATGCCCGCACAGAAACACAGCCACCGCTCTTCCGTCCCTGAGGCTATGCCGCCAGTCTCAACGGATGCTATTCCCGGGGCGCAGTTCCCTGCCGTTGCATCTTGGGCGGGAGAGACTACAGTCACGCCGCAACCGCTCCTTTTCTCGACCATGTCTGACATTGAGATCGACCAGGCTATCCAGAACGACCAGAATGCGTTGCAACCCTTTGATCTCAACCTCCCTATGGCTTATGCCAACAACCTGGACTGGATGGACTGGTTAGACTGGGCCGGGTGATGTTATCCGGAGGGGCCCTGGGATCGAGCAGAAATTGCGGAACAATGCACACGCGCCGTCTCAATAGTTGCAGCGATCCGCCTCGGCCCCGCAGTGACACGTACCGGGCCTTCTCGTCATAGTGTCATAGTAGACGGCTGACGTGAGTAGCTGCTCTGGCTATGTGGCATGCTTATGATTGCGCAGACACGGCCTCCAGTGCGCGCCTTTATTCTCGAAGTGAATTTGCGGACGAGTCTGGTCATACGCTCCGCTCCCGTCCCGGAACCCGCCTTCGCTACCCAAGACGACTACGAAACACAACGAGAACGCGGGACGATACTCACGGATCCGGTAGCGGCTGGAGTTCTGGAATTTCTGTGGCGGCGACTACGGCCTTTCGGTCGGCGGGTGCACGGTTACCGACGGGCCTTCCGCAACCCAGTACAGGGGGATTCCGTAGGGCAAAGTTGCTTTTTCACGGAAAGCCGCAATTCTGACCTATCATGTCATCGGAGTTTCCTCGAACCCCCTGCAATCAGGGTCCACAGTTTTCACGCTAGCTTCCCGCTGCGAGGGGTGACACCACATCCTACCAGCTTTCTGGCATGATTGTCGTGCTTAGTTACCTGTCAAAGAAAAGTAGGATCGCCGTGGCGCCGAGGGAATGACAGCTGCGACACAGAACCAATGGAAGACATTCCTTCAAGCTGATGGAAGTTCACTTTTGAGTAGGATTACGCCGGGGTGTGAATTTCTAGACGCGGATCAACGAGATCAGGGGCGATGACGGGCCCAACGTTCCCTCGCCGGGGAATTTATCCGTTTAGGAGCGGGCCTTACGCTTACACCCCCACCTGAGGCTGTAAGGTTTGTTTCCAGACGACGGTGGAGTTGGTTCAGTGTTTTCTAACCCGAGGCGCAACCCCCGGCGCGTGACGTTGCCAGTGGCTCCTCGTATTTACGAGTAGTTCCAACCTTCATCGTCTCCGGCTGGCGCTTGAGGCTCCTCGGAGTCCGGTAATAACGAACGGTGTGCAGCGACCGCTACGGGGAACCAGGATCCGGTCAAACGCTCTAAGTGTCCCAGCGCGTCAGCCCAGGCGCTATGCATTTGACGGACATTTTAGATTTCGAGTCCAATTTCATCGGTCTCGAACAAAGTTTCCGCATCCTGCGGAGTCACAAGGCCTTCGATGCATGAACAGGGAAATCCCAAATCGACGTAGCCGCGATCCGGGTATTGTGTGCTTTTCTCGATGATCGTCGGGAGGAGCCGAGCTTGTCTACTGGTGGGCTGGGCCGGACTGGCCGCGCCGCCGCCAGCTAGGATTTTCGGTCCCCCGACACTAGCCAAACCATCCGGCGCTGTACCAAACAATCTACAACTGCTCGTTACGTACCACCTGCACGTGAACAGTCTCGCTACCAGCCATTTATGTGAGACAAAGACTCTTACCTTAGCCCAGACGTCAAACTTTATGAAGGCAATATGGAATGCGAGAATCAAAGGCCAACGCCAAACCTTTTCACTTACGTCTGGCGACGGGTACAGTGCGGGATGATTGCCGTCAGGATAAAACCGACCAATGGGCACGCCTAGCGCCCATTCCAAATGCCTGCCGCGAACCATTGATCGACCGGCTGCTGTGGCCAACCTTCCATGGCCGCTGTTCTAACGCCTTCGCGCCTCTTCCCCGCTGCTCCCCCCCGACGGCATCTCCACACTGACCGGAGAAGGGCCTACTTTCCCCTCGCCACACCGCCACCATGCGCCCCACTTGCCCTCAGATTGGGAGAGGCTAAGGTCGGAACAGACGAGCCGCTTTCCTCATCGTTCCTGGCGCCCGCTACCATTCCACGCCAAATCCAGGCACTTGGACGCCTATGAGATCCGCAAGGAACGCCGACTGTGGCTTTGCGCAATGTTCCGCCGCACAGAATGGTTGTCAGCTCCTCTGGATCTGCGCAGGGCTGGCGGCTCGCGTCGCCGATGTGCTCCATGGTGGAGAGCGGCTCACGTTCAGGGTGGCCGGTAGTACCTCTCTCATTATCACGATGGATATATGGGCCCACGCTTTGTCTGCATTTTCGTTTCTTGGAAGCATCGTGCTGTCTTCTTTCTTCCGAGTTCTGGCTTTCAGCCCTGCAGATAGGGTGCTTGCCTTTATCTCGCTGTGTTTTTCCCGGACCTTGTCTATCTTTTGGATCCCTGCTCGGTGTATTGCTAGACGGGTTTCGAGTACCTGCGTCTCCGCAATCCTTTTCATCAATCGTTCTTTACTCCTCCTGTAGCCGAGCTTCATCATCATGGAAGGCTATACGATTCATCTGGAGAAAGACGCCAGCTTTCTCAAGGAGATTTGGGTAAGTGTTCACCAAAGTACCTGGTTGCACCAGTCACTCACGCCCTCCCTCAGGCATGGTTCATCGTCGGAATCATAACCATCACGATGCGTTATGTCGTCCGCATCAGGACTGTGGGATTGCGCGGACTCGCTGGAGACGATTACATCACAATTCTTGTAAGTCGACCCCCCACACGCGTCTATAATTTGCGGCTAATGTTCCACCAGACACTGGGTTTCTACACGATGGGTGAGTTCCTCGAGGAAACTATGAAACAAACGTTCGCTGTGAATTCACTTTGCTAATAACCGAACAGATGCTGTACTCGTTGATATAGTCTGTAAGTGAACCATCTCAAGGAAACTATTTCTTGACGGTATATCTGACCAAGTATTAGACCACACGGGCGCCAACGCGGGTCTCACTCAAGCCATCGTGGACGAACTTACGGAAGAGCAAATCCACCAACTCGAATACGGCTCAAAGTGCCAAACGGCTGCTTGGTATAGTTACACTGGTAAGCATTTCGTCGGGCTCGCAAGGGGCAGGGCTGACGCATTGCCACAGCTCTTATTTGGGCTATGAAGTTCACTATGCTCTTCTTCTAGTAAGTTATTCCATCGCCTCTGGCTGTCTGCGTGACGCGTACTTACAGACCCTACAGCAAGCGTCTGACATTCGGCACGATGCAAAACCGCATGATCAAGTACCTATTTTGGCTCTGCGGCGTTTCGTATCTCGCTGTCTTTTCAACCATCACATTTGGCTGCTTCCCGTAAGTTCATCCCCCTTTACCCCCGAAAAACATAAATAAAACAACAACATCTAATCCGTCACCTCTCACACAGCTTCTCCAACAACTACCGCATCTCGCCCACCCTGCCGGGGCCCCAGTGCACCTTCAAGAACCAAAACCTGCTCGTCACCGTCACGCTGAACGTCATCACGGACGCAGCCATCCTGATCATCCCCATCCCGATGCTGTGGCGGCTGAAGGTCGCCACCGCGCGCAAACTCGCCATCGCGGCCCTGCTCTCCTCGGGCGTCTTCGTCATCGGCGCCGCCATCACGCGCGCCGCCCTCACCCTCGGCGAGGCGCCCTCGGCCGTCAACATCAACCGCTGGGGCGTGCGCGAGACCATCGTCGGCATCGTCACCGTCCAGCTGCCCGTGCTGCGCCCGCTGTTCGGCCGCGCCTTCTGGCGGCCCGGCTCGTACATGGGCAGCGGCGCGGGCGGGACGGGCGGCGAGAGCACGAACGACGTGCGGACTGGTCATGGTACGAGCAAGATGCACCACTCGCGCGTCGGTGCCGGGACGAAGAAGGGGTACGGCGGCGGTGGTGCGGACGGCGCTATCGAGCTCCACAGCAACGCCGGCTCCGACGTCGACGTCGAGCGCGCCAGCACCTGCAGCAAGGAGCCCGCGTCGAGCATTACGATGGTCGAGCTGCTCGAGAACGATCGGTACGACAAGAAGCGCGACGGTGGCGGCCGCGATCGTAGCAGCGGCCAGCAGCAGCAGGTCATCGGCTTGCAATTGCAGAGCCAGCAGCAGCGCGAGTATAACAACAGAGTCAGCCGCGGCGTCAGCGTGTCGAGCGCCGACGGCAGCGAGGAGGGCTTCGCCAACCGCGGGGCGCACGGCAGGCAGCAGAGTCTCGGCCAGAATCGCGTGTTCGTCGAGACGACGTATGAGATTAGGTCGGAGGAGAGGAGGGCGGGTGCGCATGTTGGTGGTGGTGGTGACGCGGCGGTGGGGGAGTCTGGGTACGATACGACGGTTACGGCGTTGAGGGGGTGGAGGAGGTGAGGTGGTGGGGATGATGATGATGATGATGTGGGTGTGTGGGTGTGTGGATGCAAAACGGTCGGTTGGTTAGTTGGTTGGTTGGCTATGAGTCTCGTGTGACGACGACGACTCCGTTTCCCCTTTGTGGTGATACCCTCTTACTTTTCTTCTCTTCTTTTTCCTTTGTCTTTGTCCTTCTTTTACCCCTTTTACCTTTCGATGTATAATTAATGAGATAATTGTATTAATCTTAACGTATCTTTAACTTATCAGACTGCTTACAGCATTGCGTTTAAGCGTGAGCGGCGGTGACCGGGTGAGACAGGAGCACTAGTGAAGTAAGCACTGCAAAAGGGGATAAATATAACGTGCAACTCAACACCGTGTAGGATCGGAGTGTAGTTGTTGTTAAAACAGCCGAGACTACTAAAAGCTGGAACTTGCGAATGAGTCGGTGTCAAGAAGGAACAATATCAAGGGCTATAAGACCACGGAATGACTTTGATGAACTGATCACCTCAGCACTTAAGGCGTAGCCAAGCTAAGGAGATAGTTAGAGAGCCACAATCCAGCGAGATACCAAACTTATACGCTCATCTGGATTAGAGGCAAACAGAAAAGAGTGACGCAGCCTTTTCCAAATGGACGCAAACTTGTTCAACGCACTTAGCCGTCTCTGTTGTAGGCAGTCAGGCGGCCGAAACGTTCAGGAACGCTTGAAATCCTTTTTCTATGCACTTCACAACAAAACCCCTGTAGGTAGAAAAGTATGCCTCCCTCAACGACCATAACACATGACGGTTATAACAGTTTCGCCGTGCGCAATCAATACCCCAAACTCCGGGACCACACTTCACTGCCTGGAGGACAACCGCCCTACTGCAACCCTAGTCATTCATGCCTTCCTGACCAAGCCGAACCGCTGCAAGCCTTTTCTCGAATTTCTACACTGCCACCTTCTGTGGTATCTTCAGTGCTTACTTGCGTGTCTATCCCGGATTGTGCTGCTTTGTCCAAGACTGGTTTGACCTTTGTTGGGGGCGTGAACTCTACGATAAGACCGAAGCCAAACTAAACTCGCGGCCGAGTGGCCATCAAGGGCTCTCAACAAGCACCCTTGGCAAGCTCAAACGCCCCTTGCAAATCACTTGTAAGCACCAAGAGATCACGATATTACTATCAATAAATCAGCGACGCTTGCGCTCGGCTTGATTGGGCGCTTGCCAGGCACTTGTTAGGCGCGTTTTAGGTGATTTAAGGCCAGATAATCTCATGAGAGATAGAAATCTGTTTGTTTTTGGTTTATACTATGCTTCCTAACCCGTGCGAACTTCTGAAATCTCGCCAGCGCTCATGATCATCCGGGGCATTGGTAACAGTCGAATACACTCTGGGGGTGGTCGTTAGACCAACAGTAGGCGCCGTCTCCACCATCTGGGCCTGTACACTACACGAGATGTTCAGTCTGCCTTGTTCGACCATCGACTTACATGGCCACTGCTTACCTTTGTGCCGGAACAACAAGGAAAGTTCCACAAGCCATCTTTGCAGGAAGTGCCGTTGCATTTCTAGTCGATGGAACTTTTAGGCTCGCAGGGTATATATGGTGAGAAACAGTTACTTACCCCGCAATCGATATGTTCTTTTTTACATTTCGCAGCACCAACGGCGGCGCTGAGAAGTAAGATGACGGAAATTATGCTGAACCGCATGTTGTGATCAAATCTGATCGTGAAGCTGAAGTGTCTAAGGAAGTTGATGAAGCTCTATTTGAAAGGCACAAGCGGGTATGTTTATAAAGTCTCAAAAGCGACCCGTATCTATGTCGAAACCCCTAAATGCGACCCTCCCGTTTCCCACCAAAATCTACCGACTTTTTAGCGCCGTAGAACTTCAACAAAACCAAAAGTTTAGTACCTCTTTTATTTTAGTAATAGTGGATATCTGTTATAATAAGAAACAAATACTTTCAGTACGAAATGTAGAAATGTTGACTTTGAAAATAAAAAGGGTCTTATTTAGGCCGGGATAGTCGCATTTGGGATTTTCGATATAGATACGGGAGGCTTTCGGTAATTACCCTATAGATTAATGCCTTATCCTAGCCTAGATAGACAATTAAATAAAGAGCTCGTTTATGATCGGTCGTAGTCTTTCTTTGTATCGCTGGGACGTTGGATGTGGGGTTTAGCGCTTTTCTCCCAGTCTAGGAACTTGCCAAGCATCATCCCTCGCTGGCTTCAAACCACTTATAGTGTCGAATTTCTCAACGGATGTGATAAACTCAGATATGCGAGCCAGGAGGTGAGAGTGGAGGAACGGCTACTACGCGATTTAACCTCGAATAACATGACTGTATCGCATTATCGCCACGTATATGGAAAGTGCCGTGCATGTTGTATGAAACTGCTTCTAGAATTGGGTTAGGTAGCATCGGTGACGGCTATTAACTTGCCGTGGGCTGTTCGGAGCAAGCGGCGAGGCGCATGGCTAGTTGTATGAAACAAGACCACGGGATGAAACTCAACACTGAAGCAAACCCAAAGGAAAGCATAATAGGTACGAGTAGAGATGTAATTGTGGTTCAAACAGCTGAGACTGGTGAGACACATGGGAAGACTTCTATAACGCACCGAGCAAACTGGAGCGAGAGCTATAAAGACAACTGCATAGCCTAGCCTGAGTACACTTCATTAACCAAATACCTACATGCTTTGCGACGCCCCACTAGCCTCGAACAGGATACCAAACGCAAATCAACCTCCCGCATCGTCACCAACAACGCCTCGGTCGGAGCCCATGGCGCGGGCCATGTATCCACTATTCGGCCGGCGCTGCGCAGGCGTCAACCGCGACCGCGTCTTCAACGGCGAAGTGTTCAACGACGACGGCCCCAACAAATCGCTCGAAGAGTTCGAAGCCTCGCAGTGGTACGGCGGTTCCTCCTCCCACTTCGCGCCGCCCACCGTCACCCTCGCGCCCTGTCCCGCCCCTCGCTCGGCCGATCCCGACAACCGCTCGCTCCACGCAGACTCGATCACGGTCGCCGTCGGCGCCATGTGCACGTCCGGCATCGAGGTCTCCGAATACGCCGCCTGGGGCGTCTTCTTCGCGCCCGGCTCCCCGTACAACCACCAGCGGCTCGTATCAGCCGGCCGATGCGATCAGCAGCCCGGACACGGGTCGCTGCGGGAGCGTGTGGAGCTGCAGGCAAGCGTCGCCGCGCTGGAGGCGGCGCGGCGCTTGATCGACGAGTGGAAATTCGACGTCAAACAAGTCGTGATCAAGGATTCTTTTCAGTTCCTCGACCCCGTCGCGACCAGAGTGCTGCCGGTGTTGGAGAGCAACGGCTGGCTGGACGGGAATAATGTGGACGTGTCCGGCGATCAGGAAGACTTGCAAACACTGCTCCTGCGTCGCACCCTTGAGCTCGAAAACATGGACGTGCCGGTCCAGTTCTTCTGCGTGGCCGAAGCGCAGAACCAAGACGTCCACGCCGAGATCCGCACCGCGCTCTTCGCGAGGACTGCGGCGATGCAGCAGGCGGAGAACCAAGTCTCCACCGCTCAACACTCTGCAAACCCACCGGCGGGATCGTTTCCAATTCCAAACATGGAATGCCATGTCTGCGAAGCAACCCTTGAAGGACGTCAGGAATGGGCGGCAACCCTAGTCCGAACGGGTCCGAATCTGAGTTTGACGACTACCGTATGGGCATGTCAACGATGCGCGCGGCGCAGCAGAGGCCAGTAGCGGCGCACACGGCGTCCGTGGTGCCACTGTCGCATTTTGGGTCTGGGATAAGGTACTGCAGCTTGCGGTCTTTCATCTTTCAACACTCTGCCAGTTTGGTTTCCTTGCGACTTTGCGTATTGTCGTGTTTTGGAAGGTCAATATTGAGCCA
Source organism: Lasiodiplodia gonubiensis (assembly GCA_009829795.1). Classification (NCBI taxonomy): domain Eukaryota; kingdom Fungi; phylum Ascomycota; class Dothideomycetes; order Botryosphaeriales; family Botryosphaeriaceae; genus Lasiodiplodia; species Lasiodiplodia gonubiensis. Next base: position 131,462 of record RHKH01000095.1, read on the forward strand.
AATGACACTCAACCCTGTTGAGTGCTTAGTCACGAGTCTGGGCCACGTTACACAGCTCAAGTAGTTGTATCTACCCGATGAATTAGTCCAAACGATTCGTTATGATCATCTATCGTGCTTATTGCTGTTCCATGATCCAGCCACCCACCCAACGCCATGTTTCCTACTACAGGATAGCAACCGCATTGGGCGGGCTCGCAACACCACCGGGAACCTAAAACAACTCGAACCGTTAGCCATCCGCGCAGCAAAAACCCCTCCTCCCTCCTTGCACCTCCACATCACCACCACCAACGGGCACCAACCAGCGCAACCCAAGCCGCGCGCGCGGCAAAAAAAA